>APFE030516469.1:0-38827 GCA_000404065.3 Pinus taeda | reverse complement strand
ATTATAATCTTAAATAATAAACATTCTAATCCAAAACTAGATCAACTTTAATAGTTTTAACTAAATTAGAAAGGTGGATGCTTTGTGACTACGGTCTCAATTTAATTTCTCACTTCAATAAAACTCCTTTTAATATGTCGAATAAGTGCAAATATTGAAAATGAGTAACAATAAACATACAGGAATGAAAATGGATTTGCCACATGAAAGTGCATAGAGCCCATAATAATTGATCGTTTCTGTATAATACCTTAATGTAACAATATAACGTTTCTATGGAGATATCAAGAAATAAAAAACAGTATTTAACATATATGCAGGGACAAATGGTCACTGAGATTAATGTGGCTACTATCATTTCAACCTGTATTCCTGGGACTACATTTCCACTAACGCTAAAGAATGATTTCTCTTTAAGGTACATTTGCCACCCAGAGCCTACTCAAACTACATTATGAGGCGCTTAACCCAGATCCAGACTAGCCAGAATGAAAAACAATATGGCCAACTACACAGACGACTCCTAACAACACATACTCCAGCCAAACAAACGCCCCGGGAGGCGCAAACGAGCCCAAGAAATAAGCAACCTGTGCTACTTGGTCACAAGCCGAGTACCCATCCGGGTCCGGTTGGCCATTGAAGCTCTGCCACACGGTCTCATTAAGGCCGGCTCCAAAGAGGACCAGATTCCCGGAGTCATCCAACCGCATGGACCGGACCCCTTTACCGGACGTATTGGTCTGCCAGAGATTTCGCGACCCCTGTTGGAGAGCGAGGTTACCGTCCCGAGAGAAGAACAGGGTGCAGTTTTGAACGAAGTTTACCTGCAGGCACGGGGATGACCAGGTAATCTCGGGTTCCGCGTAGTTCACCCTCTCCGGTGGCCGACCCGAGGGGCGCACGCAGATATAACAGTAGTCGACCGTTGCGTAGTTTGAGTTGTCAGCCGTGTAATGGATTCTTTCAAGCGACAGAACCTGCACACTGTCCGGGGAGACTAGAACAACGGTTTTGTACGAAGAGACCGAGACCCGCCAGTCCAGCAGAGTCGGTGCCGATATTTCCAGCGTCCCCGCCTGTATAACTTGACCTCCAGAAAAGGCGATACATGGATATAAAAACAGAAAAAACAGTAGTGACCTAATCAAAAGATCCATCCTCACCACTTGCTGTTTTTTGCAATGGCCACCATTAATGCTGTGTGGGAGAAAAATTTGACTGCCATATCTGTTACCTGATTGAAATTCCATTTTGTGCAGAAGAGAAAAGAAGAGAAGATACATCGCTCGGCCACTTGGGTTTTTCTCAGTTACCCTCTGCCGAAGATGTAAACGATTTCAATAAAAAAATTCAACAGTTAGTTTTTAGGTAAATGACAATTATAAGAGCGAAGTAGTTGAATGAAACCTAATACGTTTGGAAAGCAGAACCCCTTAACTGAACATGTAATCCTAGGTAGAATCAGGGCACACGTGGTGCACCATCCGGATGTCTAGCGTACTGGTTAGGTTGCCTCTTTAGTAAAACTGCTATGGTAAACAAGAAGATTAACTCTTGATTGGCCCTTATCAAGAAACAAGAAGTTGATGCGGATGCTTTTGTTTGTTGAATTAAATCCGTTTTTCGTAGCATCGTTTTTGAAAAATGAAGACCAACGATAGGTTGGCAGGTATCTTGAAATAACCACTCCATGCCAATGTGGCTTGAGATGCTCTTAGGTTGAGGTAATGGTTTTTTTGGTGTTGTTGTAGATGTAGATATAATAATATGTTTTTTTGGTATTTGGAAGTTCGTTTAGGATGAAAATTTTGAGACTGATTGGCCATGGAAAATTTTGTGCGGTGTTGGAACATGGCCACTTCAAATTTTTTGTTTTGGTAATTTTGGTGAATGGTGATTTTTGTGAACCTTGATATAATTGTATGTTTAATTTTTGGGTTAAGAAATTATGACAAAGTGGTATCTAAAACTTGGGGAACTTATTTTGATTGGGTTACTTTGAACATTGTTAGAATTTACTCCAAGTGTTTAGAATGAGTGACTTTAACATCACAAAGTGTATTAATAGTACATTTCTTCACTTTTACATCATAAAGCTTATTAAATTAATGTAATTTTTATTTGGAATGTGATAGAGAAAAATAAGTTTAATGTCTTATTATTTACTTGTTTGTAATTTTGTTTAGAAAGAGAAATTTTAAATCTATAATGTTAATATGATCTTTGTAATAATATAAGCTTTGGAGGTACTTTCCTCATGTGATTTTGTATTTTGTACTACTATTATTTTTATTTTTATGTAAAATACTATTTGCATAATAATGTTTCAACTAATTTTTTTAATTATTTGTGTGTTTTTTTAAATAAATTTGTATTTATGTTATTAAGTTATATTATTATGAGGTTATAGCTTCAAATCAATAGAATATGTATATGGTTGTAATTACAATTATTTTTAAGGAAGCCACCCTTTATCTCATAAATAAGAAGGTCCCATTTTATTATTAATTATAATTTATTATTACAATGTATTATTTATTGTGACATACCATATATTTTTTATGTAGTTAAGTATGAGAGTGTGGTAGAGAGGAATACGAGGGAGTTGATGAAAATCCTAATGGACAATAAAAAAAACCGTGGTGCATGATGAGTGCAATGTAGATTAGCATGAGAAGAGACACTTATAAGGATAATAATGTGGATCATGCATGAATGAAGGAAGATTGTAATAGGAATGCATTAGAGGATAAGGTTATCAATATTATCATCAAACATTATGGAATTGTGCATGGCAAAGGAAACATATGAAGCATGAAGAATATTCGTTGAGGAAGAAACATGCAAAAATTCATATGCTATAAGCACAATTCACACAAAAAAAATGTGTAGGATGAGAACATATCACAACCAAAAATATCATCCTAAGAGAATGTGGAAAGTTATGGTGGGATATGTGCCATTGAGTGCATGAGGAATGGAGACTTCTATGATAATTATGTTATAGCTTGAGAAGGAAAATTGTAAGAGGATGTTAAAATAGTAAAAACTAAAAGGAAGGTGAAGTAGATGAAGGGACATATCAGATAGAAAAATAAAATATCATATAAAGGGATTATACTTTTCTTAATATAACGAAATAGCACTAAGTTGGAGTGGGAGTTAGAGACAAAGAAAGAGGTAGAAGAAAGGAACATGGATTTGATTAGAAAATGAAATGGCCTGGAAGTTTTCCTTTCAATCCGATATATGAAAGGACATGCTTCCCTTGTATTATATTTTTATACCTCTTCTACAAAATGATGTCATCTACCAAATCTTCTTGATCGTCCACCATTCAATCTTCCATGGAAGATATGAGCTAATGATATTCCAAATCCAACATGGAAGGCCCATAGAGCTTGAGAGTCTCTATATTCACTATTAAGTAAATGAGCATGTATGGGGGTAGATTAATTCTATAGGCCTTATCTCCAACTTTTTTCAATATCTCAAAGGGACCATATCATAAAGCCATGATATTCTTAGGTAGACCCTATAGTCTCTCCTTTTTCAAGTGTAACCATACACTATCTCCCACATTGAATGACTTCTATTCTATGTTGATCATTAGTAGCCTTTTAATTTTTCCATGATTTCTTCAACATCTCCTATACTTGTAAATGAATATACCTAACCTTATAAAAAAAAATCTTCTCTTAATGTGTCCACTATGAAATCTTTCCTCACTCCTCTTTGTTGTCCATATAAGAAATCTAAAGGAGAAGGTGGAAAATATAAATAAAAAAAGTTTCAAATGGGGACTTAACAATAGAATTATAGACTACTTTATTATAAGTGCTTTATATAGATTAGAGTTTCATCTCAGGACTTTAGAAGCCTCTAATTGTTTCCATTCAAAATCTATATCAAAGTCATGTTGACTAACTTCTTCATATCTAAATGTGGATGGATTATTATAGACGTCATTAACTTCAAGTCTACATTCTCCCACATTGTAATCCAAAATGCCGTGAAAAATCTTGTATCCCTATCTAAAATGATACTAATTTATATCCGAAAAGTGCACCATGACCTATTCAAAAAACAAGTTTACTACTTATTTTCATTTGATTGTATTTTTACATAGCATGATAGTGCACATCTCACTTAAACTATCAATTATCATGATAACTTGTCATTACCCATCATGGTAGCTACTAAATCTCCCAAAAAATCTATGGAAATGCTTTCCCAAAGATGAGTGGACGAAGTTAAGGGGTGGTATAGATTATGTTTCTAGTTATGAGAATTATTTATACAACACAGTATATAGCCTCTAATGTACCTTGCTACATATTCTTGAATTCTACACTTGATCTGGATTTAAACAAGAACGCAACAAATTACATAGATAACCATAAACACAAAGGTGCAGTGGAAATAATACTTCATTTGATTAATGTAAAGTACTGAGATATGCTTACAAATAGGAAATGGAAATAAATAGCTAGGGCGATGGTAGCTTATCTCTGAGAAGAGATGTGGTGGCCACATGCCTCTTAACTATGTTACAATGAGGCTCGAAGGTCTATTTATTGTTGAGAAGCAATGGAAAACCCTTCACATCCCGAAACCTAACCCTAGAAAATGAAATGCCAAATTGTGGGCCCAGTTTGGGTAAATTGGTACATCAATTTCCCGGGGTCGTAACTTTGGCATACAATCTCCATTTGACACGTACAGTAGATCGTTAGAAAGATCTATCCAAGCACTACCATTTTGTCAAGGGAAACATCAATCCATGGAACCATGTTGCCCCAGATTTCCCAAAAAACATCATTTAGGGCCTCAAAACGGCTCCAGAAGTTTAGGACCCAAAAAACTGCTAAAAATAGTAAATTGTGCTACAATTTAGGAAACTGAAAAAACTAAAATATACTATTGTGGGGGTCCAAATGGGATAGGTGGGTGGCCACCAACATCCACCTGGATCATTCCTCCCCCCTTAGGAAGCAATGGTCCCCATTGCGTTGAGTTCCTCCATCTGCTGAACTTGTTCCTCGGTGAGTTGTTATGTAATCTTTGATGTGTCCAGTAATGGTGGGAAGCATGGTCAATGATGGTCCACATTGAACACTCAGTCGAAGCAAAGGAATGGAGGAATGTTGTGCTCCAAAGCATTGTTTCCCATAGCCTTAGTAATGTTGTAAGGACCATGTCGGAGTGGTTGGAGCTTTTGATGGGCTCTTGTAAGGCATTCTTTCTGCTGATGCAACTAGACTTTGTTGCCCACTTGAAGCTTTTGTGGTACCCCTGTGGGTGAGGAGAATTTTTTCCTGTGTTCTGTTATGACTGTATCCCTTTGTTGTTGTTGCTGCGTGGAGGAACCCTTCGCAGGGGTCATGGATGTGGTGACGATCTTCCCCTTACTTTGGGAGTGAACTAGATAGATGAATTTCCTGGTTTGGGAGATGAGCTTGTTGCCTTTCTTAAGAGTGATCAAAGAGGTGGTGGTGGGTGGGGCTACCTCCGGTATCCTGTATAATGAATTATCAAAATAATAATGACAACGCGAGGCCTTGACTCATGCGCAGCATGTCGCCTCCACAAGTATGGCTAGCCTAATGGTACATCGCAAACATCCAAAGGTGTAACATCACACAATGCCTCCTCTGTGAAGGGATTGATGTTGTAGGGAAGCCGACACTACTGGTAGACTTTGAGATCTCGTCCTTCATGAAGCCACCCGATACTGTACGGTTGCGGGTGTGGTGTAGTCGATAGGCCCAACCGCTTCACGATCTCTACTGAAACAAGGTTCTTTTGGTTGCCACTGTCAACAATGAATTGCAGTGGTGAATCCTTCACCCACATCTGTGAGTGGAAAAGACGCTCCCCTTCCTCTGGATTTTTGGGCTTATTTTTCTGGATCTTGGCAGTGGCAACAGTGGCACTGGGATCTGCATCAATGATTTGCTTCCCTTTGCCATTCCCCTTATCAGGTTTTGGCTCAGGGTTGAAACATGCATCTAATTTGGTAGCCTTCAAATCAGCCACCAACAACTGCTTGGTCCGACACTCACTTATGTTATGAATGGGACTCTTGTGGAACTCACACCACTTTCCTGTGTCCTTCTTCGGCTTCGTGTTGTTATTCTTTCGTTGCGGCTTCAACGAGTTGTCTTGGGTCACCCTGCCTTGGCTTTGTCCTTTGGGCTTAGGATTTGCAAATCCAAAGTCTCACTTCTTCTGTTTGAACTTTTGCTCGATTTTGACAGCGTGTCGTTATGCTGTGTCGAGCTAGGAGATGTTTAAGAACTCCATCTCTTCCTGGATGTATCTATGTAATCAGTCGCAGTATTTGAGTACCAGATGCAGATCAGAATCTTTGATACCCAACTGTGTGCGAAGGGTATGAAAAATGTTTGTGAACTCTAGTACATCTTGGTCCCTTCCCTACTGCAGCATGGTCCACTTTATGTATTTGTCCTCGTAGCTTTTGACAGGGTAGTATTTCTCCTTGATGGCATCCCAAAATGAATCCCAAGTGGGTGTAGTTGAAAATAGTGAGCACGTACTTTCATTCTTCTGCTCACAGTAGGTTTCCCACCATTCCTTGACATGGGGGGTTGCTTTGAGAAGAGCAAAAATAATTTTTTCCAGACTTGAAAAATCATGAACAGAAAAATAACCCTCTAGCATATTTAACCATTTATCTACGGAATCTGCGTCTATTTGACCCTCGAAGATGGGGATTTCAAAGTTAACTTATACCTTAAACGGTGTGGCATTTCCAGAGTAGTTGTGGGAAGCTGATGCGTCGCCCCTAGGTAGCCACTGAAGGATCTGGGCAAAGTTTTCCATCATCGCATTCCTTTATCACTCGAGGGCTTCTTCGAGAAAGATTTTGATGGGATCTCTTGCCCCCTCGTCTTTCTTTTCATCTGCCATGGGTGGCCATTAGGTTTTGCGAGGCTGGTCTTGCAAAGGTTCAACCAGTTCAAGCCCTAACTCCTTATATCCCGACCTCGTTGCGAACATGCAAAGAAAAATAGAGAAAAAGAAGACCGCTCTGATACCACTGATCCGGATTTAAACAGGAACACAACAAATTACATAGATAACCATAAACACAAATGTGCAATGGAAATAATACTTCATTTCATTAATGTAAAGTATTGAGATATGCTTACAAATAGAAAATGGAAATAAATAGCTAGGACAATGGTAGCTTATCTCTAAGAAGAGATGTGATGGCTACATGCCTTTGAACTGTGTTATAATGAGGCTCGAAGGCCTATTTATTGTTGAGAAACAACGAAGAACCCTTCACATCCCGAAACCTAACCCTAGAAGATGAAACGCCAAATTGTGGGCCCCGTTTGGGTAAATTGGTACATCAATTTCCCGGGGTTGTAACTTTGGCATACGATCTCCGTTTGACGTGTACAATAGTTCGTTAGAAAGATTTATCCAAGCACTACCACTTTGGGAAGGGCAACATTGGTCCATGGACCAATATTTCCCCCAAATTTCCTAAAAAATGTCGTTTAGGGCCTAAAAACGGCTCCGGAAGTTTAGGACCCGAAAAACTGCTAAAAATAGTAAACTGTGCTACAATTTAGGAAATTGGAAAAACTGAAAGAGACTATTGTGGGGGTCCAAATGGGATAGGATGGTGGCTGCCAAAATCCACCTAGATCAACACTGGTACACATACCTCTTCAAATAAGAAAATGTCTTCCAAATACCAAAATTCTCTACAGCCATAAAGGTGTGAACCTCTCATATTAGATGTAGTCATTCACCTCTAGAGACACAAAGCTCTATACAAACTATAAACTAACACATTCTAAACATGATAGTCAACTTTCTTGTCCCAATATTCTACATCACTGTTGACATCTAATACTTGGGATTGGGTGAATATGTGTAAACTAATGTAAATAGAAAATAAGGAGTTGGAATATGAAGAGACACTGGGAAGTGAAGCCGAAGAGTCTCTCTGTCCATGTATATATCTATGATCAAACTTAATGGAAAATCACAAATTCATTTTAGGATTTTCCTCCTAGGCTAACATGGTGTCAGAGTCAGCTCCATTTTTGGCTTCCATCTCTACCATTGTAACTCGCTTCTACCTATGTTCTGCCTATTTTACAAAAGTGACACCTCTTCCGTTGCTTCATTCTCTGTGTTAAGCTCTAATATACACTAAAATTTGTTTCGACTTGAAGTGTTGTGGTGCATTGAAGTCGTGGCACCCGTGTGACTATGCTTGTTGCTTTTGTTGTAACTAGAGCATTGAAGTGCATCAAATTGTGTGTTTCAGAGGTGCTGTGAATTGAAACTGGACATTGAATGCATTGAAACTAGAAGTGCATGCCATTTGGTATGTTACACCTATCTGTATTGCAATTGGTATGCCTTGTAACAATGTTCACTCGTCGAGATATATGGGGGTATTCCCACACATTTATGCTTTATCCAACATTTTTACTGTGCAAACATTGAATTATATTACAATGTGTTGAAGTTTTGTGTTGGAACATTGTGTTGAACGGAACATGGTGTTGAACAAAGTGTTGAAAGTTGTGCATGAACCCCTCTCCCTAGTGCACAATGGAACCTACCACAGTTGCTCTACATACTCCATACCACATACTTCAACGTAACACTCTCATATTACTTGCAGTTGGTTACTGACTCTTCCCCATATCGACTCCTCCCTCTTTGTTGCTCAAAACTATTTCCTGGTTAATAACAATTAATGCCTCGCCATACGATGACTCTCTTCCACACTCTACTCAAACAATATTCCATGTTGCAATTTTTAATATAACTGTGGTATGACCCCTACATACCAAAGTCCTTTGCCACTATTTTGTATAATATAATACCATAGGCACACATACCATAGTCTCCTCCCCTCATCATAGTATTAGAAATTGGTCTGGTATCATACCCCTCTCCATATTAGAGTTAGTACAATAGCCTGATAATTAATACATTGGCATAACACATCTAACTTCACCCCTATTCTAGCCTCCATATGTAATGCTAGCCTTTATATATAACATTGCCTCCATATAACTCTTTCATTTAGTTTAACCCTCACCCATATACTCCCTCCCCAAAATATACCCTCCCTTGTATACTACCTCCACCAAATATACCACTCCCATATATATATCAAACTTATATTTTTACAACAAGAAGTGAATTTTTTTTATATATTGCCAACATATTACATTTTACACAATATACATTTTTAAAATTCATTCATTCATATCTATTGTTGGATTAGTACTCTTAGGAAAAGAGAACTATCCTAAGTGGTTAAGAAAGATAAAACACAATCTAATTTGCAGTGAGTTGTGGAAAGGAGTTTGAGTAGGAGAAGAAGATAATGGACTTGCAAAGCCCACTTCAAATAAGGAGATTGCTATTTTGGAAAATAAGAACAAAAATTCCTATGCCTTTATTGCATCATCTATAAATGAAGAGGTGAGTCGCCATATTTCCCCATTCTCAAATGTTTTTGAAGCCTTACAAAAGTTGAAGGAACTCTGTGACTCACATTCTGAACTTGAAGTTGTCTAATTGATGATTAAATTGTTCAGTATTGAGTTAAAAAATGATGACCCTCTTGATTTACCATTAGAATTAGATCCATTATGCATGATATAAAAACCACTCGTGTTTAAATAGACATTCCTCTCATACCTTATGTTAAGTTACTATATCCAATTTATTCTAATTGTCTTGAGTTAGTGCAAGCAAGTGGAGACCTCAAGGAGATTACCTTTGAATCCCTTGAGAAGAATTTTGCTAAGAGAGAGAAGGATTTTTGGAAGAAGACAACTCCTAAGTCTTCTAAAGAAATTGTGTTTGTTGCACATAAAGAGAATAATCATGCACAATATTATTCTAGAAGAAGAGGTGGCCAAAGAGGTAGAGGTGTATATTTTTACTTGTAGATTGAACAACTTATGTGATATTCTAAAACATAAGACAAGAATCTACTGTACTCTTCCCAACAAAAACAAAAAATGATCTATGAAAATAATAACAAGAAAGAGGAAGAATATCAATAGCACATAACACACTATTTCTCGAGGGAAATAAACTCCTCAAAACCTTAACTATCTATATTGCATTAATGAGACGGTATGAGAAGAAAATACAATCACTAGTACAAAATTTCTAATTAGTTACTAAAAAAACTAAATTTTTCATATGAACGACTATTTTTCAGTCATGACCAATAGTGGCCAATTTAAAGTATCTTATAACACAACTAACTTTTATCATATTCAACTTAATCATTAATTGGTTGTCTCGTTTTTATTGTTTAGTAGTATACCTAGTCCTAAATTTGGTCATTAATTTATTGATTAATTTAGACATGAAATGTTGGTCGTGTTATAACATACTATAAATTAGCTATTAATAGTCACATATATCCAAATTCTATTCATTATTTGAAACCAATTAATTACCAACAAATATGACTAAATTTCAGTGGTGTTATAAGACACTATAAATTAGCTACTAACAGTCATATGTATGCAAAATTTAGTCGTCATTTGTAATCACAAATTTATCATTTACAGTAGTCATTTATCTTTTTTTGGTAGCTTCATATTCATTATATAAATGACTAATTTAGTAGTTTATATTCATTTCATTTACTTTCATTAAAATTTATTATAAACGATTAATTTAGTCATATATTCATTTTATTGTGTTCATCATTAGTCAATATAAACTAGTAATTTATTAGTTTTATATTGATTTAATGTATTTATTATTAATCAACATAAATTAATTAGTATGATGTTGTGGCTAAATTAAAAAAAATGGTCATACAATGTGCATGTTCATATAACATGAAAACGTAAAGTTACGTAGGTTAATTAAAATAATAAATAATATCAAGTACATCTACAAATAATTTCAATCACATAAATTAAATTATTTGAAATGTCAAGTATTACAATATGAGTTTCCAACTTAATATTGGTTGGACTACAATTTACACATGAAATATTGTTCATCACTTCTAAACATTATCATTGTGTTGCCAAGGCATTGTAGGTGAGTTAAGAAACTCTAAATATTTGACCATTAGTATGTATGTGTGTGTATCATGCGAGATATTGGTTTTAAGGATATCACTAGATCGGTTCTCTTCTCTCACTCTTTCTGCATTTGTCACTCCACTGTTATTGTTCTCCTATTTCTTCAATTCTTGCTTCTTACCATCAATATTGAGTCCCTTTTCTAAAAATGAAAGAAGATACAATGGAGAGTATAAGATATTAAAGATTATGAACACTGGAATATAAATTAAAATAGACTATAAATGATTTATAGAATATATATCTCAACATCAACAATGTCAATGTCATTTTTCCAAGAAAAGCAAGAAACTCGAACAATTTTTCTTCAGTTGGGCGATAGTGGCCACTATGTGGCCACACGACATCTATAAACAAAGAAAATAAATGTGACCATAAAAGAGAACACCGTAGGTACTTAGTATTCAACATTCAGAAAAATCTTAGGCACAATCATGCTAACTAAGTTACATGTTAAATATCTTAGGTTGTACATAACTTGTGAAAACAAAATAGAAATAAAAAAACAACATATAACAAATAATGTATGAAACTGGTGAATAAATTGCATCATAGAAAAAAATCTCCTATAGTTACCCATAGATGTAAGTGGGTAACCTACCCCAATATGCCATGAATATCTTTAGGGTCTAGAGAAACTAAAATTCCTAATAGAATAATGATTGATTGGTTTCATCTTGGCCTTGCCTCTCCTTTGTGAGTCTAAAAAATAAAAATAAGTTCATCCTTAACTAGTTGTACACCATAGTATTATTTTTGTATGTTATCTCCACGGACCCACAAAAAATGTGAGATATGCTAAACAAATAGCATTTTGGAATTGTTTCTAAAGGTATGTCATTTACACCCCTTCCAATGTATCTCACCAAATGTACCCACTCAAAAAATATTTAACATGTTTTTATATTACTTTGAAAATATTTTATATGTTTTCTTGATAAGCTTGTTGGAAAACTATGTGATTGTTGGCCTCTTGTTTGGAGTCAGCCATGGACTTTGAATTATAAATTTCATATACCTCTTCACCTATTTATAGACATTAAGAAAACAAAATGATAGTATGGAGAGTTTTGATCTTGCACATATTGCTAAGGAGACTAAGATGGCCTTATGGACACATTCCTATAAATTACAAAAAGCATGGAAGAGATTGCAAGACCATTATATCGCATATGTGGTGCCTTAACTGAGCAACTATTTAGGTTAGAGTACCATGGAGAGATGACAATACAATAGAAATTCAGTTCACCACTACCATCAAAGTGTAATCGAGAATTAACAATGAGAGTAGCTCTAAGGAAACAGAATAAAACAATAAGTGGGAGATACAAGCCATTTCTTCTTAAGGCATTTGCACATACGCACAAAAGAGGTGGGAAAAATAGAAATGAAAATATCTGACCTTATGCAACATAAGAACTTATATACTTTGATGTTATGTTGTCATATACTTTGTTCGTCCAAAAATAAGTTTTGGAGCATGATAATAGAGAGAACATATATATGTTATATTTGGATCACATTTAACCTATTACAATGACCATAATGTTATGGGGACTAGGAATGGAATAAAAATTTTCCAAAAGGAAAAGCACCTAACCTTAACAAGACCACCATAACGTTCTTCTCAAATCACAATTCATCAATCTCTAAAGATGTAGATAAGATAATATTATAAATAAGGCTAGAAAATTGAAGAATTGTCATTGTAACTCTGTTGAACTATCAAAACTCTCACCATCCCTTTGGCACTTCCAAATTCATAGAGATTACGCTGATGAGTAGGAGGATTGGTCAATTTAAGGTTTACTTCAATTAATGGAGAAAATAATAAAAGGAACCCTACATCATGATAAATAATGAAAAAAGAAACAAGTTTCTTTAAGTGACAAACCAATATATTATGTGGTTTTATGCCCCTGCGTCATACTCCAATAACACCATGAATATAGGCCAAGGCCCAATAGATCTGAAGCTGAAAAATTCAAATTAAGATATTTCAAAGTATAGAAGAAAATGATCAAATCATTATCATAACAAAGGGCAAGAAGTTAGGATCTACAAACCTGATAAATATATAATTTTACATTAAAAAATAGGCATCCATTGATTCATGCTCTAATAGGGTTTTGTTACATGATACTCTGGTACATACTCAACCATGAGATTGAGATAGAGTTCATCCTTATTGATGGTTGAAAAGAAACAATATTTGGATGATCCAGAAGGCGCATTTTTTGCAGTTCATAGTTCTTATATCGTTTTTCTTGCAAAGCATTTTTAATTGATAAAGTCTCCCCGGTCTCTAATAATTTACCTTGGGTAAGGGATGGGAAGTACAAGAAATATAATATGATTATTAAATCATGTAAAATGAACTTTCTATGACTTCTCATTCCCATAACGAAAAATATGAGATATTTCCACAAGCTAATTTGCTGGAGTTCAGCAAATCCCTTACCTCAAAAACAAATAAAAAAGATCGAGTTCCTACCACAGATTCTTCCATGTAACTTATGGTATGGAGTTATAAATATGAAAATAGAAACCCATGAGTTACTGTAATGTGGTTACCCATATCATCTATAGAGGAAAATGCTGCAAATTACAACAGACTTACATGCTTAGGTTGGCCATTCCTGCCACCAATGGTGGTGACTATTTCCCATCCACTACAGTAGCTTCCATTTCATGCAAATAATTTTCAATACCATAGGAAATGTTGAATGCTAAACATTATTCCATTCAAGATATTAGCTCTTAGTCAGTTTATGGTTAAATACAATGACATTTGTTTTATGTGTTCTTCATGGCCCTCATATTTAAGCCTAGTCAACAAAATCAACAATAAGAAACCTTTGAAGTATTGGTTTCAACCCTATCATCTTTAATTTTCATTTCATTCATCTCTTCGGGAAGTTTTTCCACTAGAATAGTGTTACCACGTCCTGTATTTGTTACAGTTGTAGATGCAACACTTAGGGAGGCCATATGTTGTACACAAGCCTCTTCTGTATGTTCAAAGTTCTATGCTTACATGATAGCTTTCCTTTAACTATTGTGTTCCTCTTATTGCTACTTCACTTAATATGAGAGATAAAAATAGCTAAATTCACACAATCACAGAAAATCAATCATATATTATGCACAAATGGTGTATGTGCAAACACACCCACACACGGATTACATTCAGATCACTCTATTAAATAGAGTTTTTGAGATCCAACTTATTCCTAATTTAGATAGGGAGGTTGAGAGAATTTCTCAACCATCACAAACCAACTCCTTAAATATGGAATTTGAGCATTAACTCCAACATCCCCCCTTAATGATTACATTACATGAAAATAACAAAATAATCAAGCTTATCAGTAGATGCTCCATCAAGTTGCCTCGTAACCCTTGGAAAGGTGTAGTTGGCCAGTTGGATTCCAGAGTTCCTCAACTCCCGAATCAAGGACCTCCCGAAGTCAATTACTAGACAACATCCTAATCTGTCGCATAACCTCATTAGGAAACCACTTCCACGTCTACCACTAATGAGGGATCCTTCCCTAGATCCGCAACTGCCATACTATTTGGACAACCATCCATATTGAGCCTTACTACTACTTGATCTTTAAGTACTGGCATACTGGCATCAGACACATAGTTGAACTGCTGGTTATTTTAAAAGAGTTTAATAAATCCAAGAAAATGCACCAAACACTGCCTTCTCAAGTCAGAACAAAATGGGCCGCTCACACCACGGTCGTTGGCCGCTCGAACTAGTCTCCAGGTGACAGATGAAAACAACGCCCTTCTCTCCCATTTGAGCCATTGTGCATGGCAATATACATAAATGCTATAACACGACAATATCCTTCCTAACACAGGATGTTGAAACCAGGGTTTGAACCATTCACACTTCTCACCCATCCAAAATATAAATTTACAATACTGAAGAACAGGTAAAAGAGAAAGCGAGAATGTCACCTTGGCTGCATAATCCACCTCAGAAAACCTGAAGGCGATTCCAAAGGAACCAAAGAGTATAGAAAGCAATAAAGCAGCTTCAGAGAACCGAGCCACGCCCAAATCATAGTTCTCGGCTATGTGCATGGCCGATAATTTTTCAAAAGCTTCTGCAATCAAACACAGAGGCTTCTCCACCTCGCATATGACTTGGTCTTCGTCTACTGTCATGTTTGCAACAGAGTTCAGAGGCGCTGCACACTATTCTGCAGAGTTCGATCCACGAAGCACAAGCGAACATCCCATGTCTCGCCACTCCCCACTTTTAAAACATGCACCTACGACCCTCATCCTCGTCATAGACCAGTTCTGCTAAGGAAGGTTCTACTGTCTGTTTCTCACTGCATTTCTGGCAATTCGTGAGTGCAAAAGTTCAATTTTCAGTTCATCAATCTTTCTCAAAAAAATAACTATATTGTTTTGGGAAGAAATCACACATATTTCTAGTATGTCGTCCCCTTCTGGAGAATCAGATAGTCCTAGCTCTGAGCCCTCTCTGGACGAATTCCATACGTCTCTGGTATTAGGTATGGGGATCAATTCCACCACGGGTTTCTCATCATACTGGTCTTTTCTAAAATGGCGAGACAAAATCCTGCTTGAGGAACCAAAAAAAAACTGATCTTACAGGGTTGGAAAAAATTGCGTGCTGAATCTCTTGATGGCATCTTTCAGAGCATCTCGCATATCAAGTCCTTAGCGGAGTGAGACCATTCTTCAGCTGCTTCTATTTTGTTGAACATCCGACACGATATTCATCAAAATTCCCAAATCCAGAGGACGTGCCCAGCCCTGAAAGAGACTACGACATCTTCCTTGGTGATCTGTCAAAGAGCACGTTACTGGGAGAAATGACGGTTCTAGTAAAGTGAGAGATATCGAGAACCACCGATCAGTTGGGAACAGAAGGTGGCCACGCAGGATTGCCTGGGTAAAATGGCAAGCGAACCGCAGGTTGATGATGAAGAGAGGAGTTCTAGCCGTGCAAAAGACCGAAACAGTTGAAGCATTTATTTCTTACATAATACTCAGGTTGCAACAGTCCTGAGCTTGGACCTCCTCACAACACAGGTCCAGATCTAGCTCCGATACCAAGATAAAAACAACTAAATTCACACAATCACAGAAACTCAATCATATATTATGCACAAATGGTGTAGTGCAAACACACCCACACACGGATTACATTCAGATCACTCTATTAAATAGAGTTTTTGAGATCCAACTTATTCCTAATTTAGATAGAGAGGTTGAGAGAATTTCTCAACCATCACAAACCAACTCCTTAAATATGGAATGTGAGCATTAACTCCAACAATGATGGTTTACACTGGCCAATATGCATACAACCTTTAATTAGTAAAACAATAGATAATCCACATTAAAATAGAACCACTTCCAATCATTTAGTAAATAAGGACAATCGGAAGAATTCTCTTCACGTCTATTTGAAGCTTCCAACATTTTATGAATGTATTTTCATAATAATAAATCAAGTTCGAGTTGATTGAAATGTGACTTCTTGTTGTATTCAATGTGCATAGCGACACTGAGAGAGCTCATTTCGAGTGGTTGATTTTACTAAATAGCATATGAATTTTACCTCAAGATAAATTTTTGTTTGTTCCTGTAATTTTCTTATGACAATACTTGAGGAAGCTTATAAGAAAAAAATTGTTTGTATTGAATTTCCTGGACCTGACCTAGACAAAAATTCCTTGATCTAAAGGTTCACATTTGGAAATTAATTGGAAACTAAACTTAAATCTTATCCTACTTTACTTACCACTAGAAAGGGACACTAAAAAAAATTATCTCATTTACTAGAAGAAATCATTAGAACAAAGGAACCCTTGAAAGTCAAACTCAGTGCTACATTTTTAGGCACATAACAGATTTAGAAAGAAGAACAATGAAGATACCAACATCAATTAAACAGCTGTGTTGTTGAAGACTCACTGCCCTAACTTCAGAACTATACCATCGCTACTTCGAAGGTCCAATGCGCTGCCTTGAAATTTTTAGTAAAGTTAACAGTGCCATCATAAGTGAGGAAAAGACAGTCACTCTCATCATAGGGCAAGAATATTTTTTTTTTCTTCACTTAATATGCCATGAAAGCTCACTCAGCTAGGGAAAATTTCCCTTAAAGATTATGCAACTAGGATTTTTAGATCATTCTTCTTTTGGGTTGAAAAACCCTATTTCAAACCGAGTGTTATCCTTCTTTCTCATTTTGGAAACAAATGTTTCCTTTCTGGACTGCACTTGCTAATGAAGGATTGCACCATACTAGAGCTGGTCTATACCCTGTAGATTTTTTAGGAAGAAGATGATATTATTTTTCTTCTTTGGGTCTACCCAAGGTGACTTTTTACATAACTATTTTGGCTAATATTTGAACATCGTGGATTCAATGTGGATATTTTCCCTAGTAAACATGGTTATTTATTTTTCTATCAAATACAGAAGAAACCTGTATACAAATTATATCCCAATGAGGGATACATCCCTGAATCTCTCATGGTTTGTCTTTAGAAAATTGAAGAACTTGCAAAAGTAACCAACTACAACAAGGCTCTTTTTTGCAGTACTATTCAAGTAGTTTACAATACACATCTCTATATGTGTTTGATTTATTGTACCAAACTGTTGAATAAATCAAGTTCTCATCACCATCCATCTCAGATGTATGCTGTCAAAACTCTCTTGCCACTACAAGAATAAGAATCTCAGATGAGGAGAATTCAGGACTAGAACTGCAATTCTTGAGGAATGTCTTTTGTAGAAATGGATACCATGATGATCATATTAACAATAAAATCTATAAGGCACACAATAGAAGAGTAGATCGTGAAGGGGAATTTCCTAATATCACTCTACCATATATCAAGGGTACCAAGAATAAGATTGCCAAAGTTCTAAAAACAAAAACACCAGGGTGGCCTTCACTCCCATATTGAACACTATTAGAATTATGTTGCTTCAAGTTCATTTGAAATAACATTCAATGTAAAATCTCTTATGACCAAGCTCATATATCAACTCTCATATAACATGCCCACAATACAACCCATCACATGTGAATAGAATATGCAAAGCTAATTGTCAAAGAAGAATATTACACTAAAAGAAGAATGTGATAATTCATTAATCAAGAGATGCACCAACACTCTCTATGGAGACAGTCTAAAACTAACACACAGTGTGTGTGTTATTTTATACATTGCCATTGAAATCTCTCTCTCCCCACGAGATGGATAGATATGATTTTCGAGTTGAAAACAATCTTCCGTTATGTGATGGTGAATTGCAATAGTTATTACAGGAGGTTGGTGTAATTTTCGGTTGGTTTACTATTCCATGCTATGAGCTAGATAATATTTATATTACACCCTTGTTGAAACATATCATTACTGTGGTGGTGAAAATTAATTTGTAGCAGAATGTTCAATGGCATGTGCATATTCTCTCTTACACTGAACATGTCTTCACCAGCTTAACTAACATTTCTTCATTGTACTGTAGATTAGAATACCCACAAAGATAGTCACATGCATATGTAACTCTATATCTCACTCACACACCTAGTGGTTGGTTATATCAAATCAATACAATCTGAAATAATGAAAACATGAATAAAGTAATGCACCTTTGCATCATGATGAGATGTATTATCTTCAAAACCAGCCACAATTTAAGTAATATAAGTAATATGAGAGAGAAATTGGGAGCCAAAATAATAATTACATGCACTATTTGCAATCATACAACTTAACTATGGTAGACATTTTGTTGTTGCAAAACCAATGACATGGGTATTCCAGTTCTTCCCAAACACTAAAAATAAGAACTATATCCCAACATATGGCATAAGACAACAAAGATTCCATATTGTAATAACATAGGCTATGAATTAATCTTGGATACAATGTAGTTAACAAATTCACATAATGTAAGATGCTTTCTCCGACCACTCCTACCAAGAGGAAGCCAGACCAAAAAGGAGATAGCACAAAAAGGATTACAACCCTTCTACAAGTTCCCTTGTCCTACAAAAACTTCAGCATAAGTGCAAATAATACTGGTTCTAGAATGAGAATCAAAGACAAGTATTAGCATTACAATTAAAAAAAATAGAACCCAAGATTGTACATGATCTCAATAATGTGAAGAGAACCAAGTACATTAGCCAAAGATAGAAAAATCTTGTATCTCTTATGACTCAAACAAGTCCAAGATACTACCCTAAACTTGTCTCCAAATAGTCCACCAAATGGTAAATTTTCAGTAATTAAGAAGACTTTATTTGCTTCGTGGTTGATAGTAACTTTGGAAGAAGTTGAAAGGCCACTATTATTATTGAAGTGGAATATTATGCATTTATTCCTAAGTTCCAACACCACCAGGTTACTGCCATAATTTTGACGTATATAGAAGAGAATTCTATAGACTTTCCTACACTATATTCAACTGCTAAGTCTGAAGATAAATAAGTAGAAGCATGAACAACCCTCATGTATCACATCTGAAGAAACTTAACTGCATGAAAACTACGTTAAGGAGGGGGCACCTTAACAAATAGTATATGACATTCTCACATTGTAATTATGTACATACACACATGCTGGGACAAAATTTTATGATAACTTAAATATACCATTCTATATGAGTACTATGTCCACATTCTTAATGAACGCATCAAGATATACACTTAGTATTTTAAGGAAAAATGATGTATTTCCAAAAGCATTATTAATATACCCAACATTTTCTAGAAACTACAATGCCTATGAACCCATAAAGTAGGTTTCTCCAAGAGGAACTAATTTGTGTAATTCTCAAAAGAGGTCACAATGATCCATAATCCATAGAAACCACAAGAAGGAGAAGTTGGAATACAATCTTCTTAATAGCCATAAATTGATTGTTTATCGGTTGATGCCTAGTTGCATTAAAATTAACATATTCAATTTACCAAAAGGTCATCTTAATATACCAAGAGATATATGTGTAGAGTTTAATAGCTGTAATATATGTAGCTTTAAAAAAAAACAAATTGTGAGAAATTAGATCACCCCAAGATTGAAATAGGCTCAAGCAAAAACCCATAGAATTTCTTGTAACATACCTAATGTGACATAAGATTTTACTATAGCTATGAAGGAATGGGAATGCATTCTTAATTGAATGCAAGTGATGGACCATATAAAGGATGTAATGTTATATTTACAAAAGCCTAAAACATAAATTGGTAGATCTGATTTGCAAGAAATGAAGCCCGAGTCCCAAAATACCAACATATATATTGTGATGACAATCAAGGGAAATTGAAGAAAAACGATTTATTAAGAAGTGTCCAGACAAGCAATGTTCTTATCAGTTGCTAGAAGTCGTGCTCATTAAAGGAATAATCTATTTCTCAATTGAAAATTATAAATTAGAATGCAATGGTGTTTATGCTTCCTTGGATGCAACTAGAAAAGGCTTGTCAGTCTTGTTCAACGAGCTTGATAATGGAAGACTTGGTGGATGGAATAGCACAACCACACTAGTTATGGAAATGCACAGTAAAAGGTAGAAGGCCACTCCTGTGTAATTACCTACATACTAGATTGGAGAGACACACATAAGTTTGATATTTTTGGGATACTTCCACTCTATCAGAAGTTCATAACCAAGGCTATCCTCATAATTCATTACAAGGAATGTGTGTTGTTAACATAATTTCTAGGATGACCATGTTTTTCTATCATTTATTGCTAGTTTGCAGTGAAAAAAGATGTTCACACATACATAATTAATACCAAAGTTCATTTGTGTGAGCATCTTTTCATTCCAATAAAAATATAAGGCTATGTAAAGTGGGACAATTTATTATTGGAAAAATGCTTGTTTGTGACAAAATATTTCAAATTCTACTCTTGGTTTAGATTTCGGGAATAATGAAGAAGATCATAACATGGAATTTTCATACTAAAAGTTAAATCTGAAGGTAGATATTGATGGTTGGAACCTTGGTCCTAATACAACAAAGAAAAATCTGATTGTTAAAATCACTGAGGGGATATTTTTGGTATTTCACAGCGACATGAAACAAAAGTCTAGAACGATGATTAGTGTGTGGTTGCAAACGATGACATCTATCATACAGACACTTTTGGACATCGTCTAAATAAAATTTTGAATCCTTAAATATGTGAACACATTAAGTATAATAAACTTTCTATGACAACTGAAATAAAAAAAGCTCATGGTCAAAGTGATTAGGTCCTATACCTTTCATCAAATTCATGATATCTACAATCAAGGAAGTTTCCAAGTTTGTACTAGACCATGGTTCAGTTATGGAAATAGATCCAACATAGAGAAATAGGGTTACCTTTTCTTTTGAAAAAGCTGCAATTCACGAACTAAACATTGCCAACGCTTGGGACTTCAACAATGGCTAGTACAATGCATTGTACACCTGACCTGGTGTATATGATGAATAATTATTTTAGGACCTGGACATTGTTTTCTCTGAGGCCAACAAGTATGGAATCACACTTCTGAAAGAACTCATTAGAGTACAACACAACACAGTTACCGTTGTTTAATTAAAACATAATCAATTTAAAGTAGGTCAAAGAAGCTATAACTGCATTACAACTCGAACTGTGTGCCCGGACACTCTGCATTCTTCTATCCTAGCTCAAATGTATTTATACAAAACTATTAGGTCAGTTAAGGCCTCTACAGGGTGGAAGGGTCATGGCGGTGAGTATGGCAGTGGTGCCTTTTCGATGCAGGATAAGTCATGGTGGCGAGGTGGTGTTTGGTGATTAATATGTCAAGTGGCGTAATTACTTCCAACACTCCCCCTTAATTACAACTGACAACCTGACCTTGACTCGACATAACTTAAACATGTCTGCTGGTCTATGTCTCAGCTAGGCTTACAATGATTCAAAACTTTGAGATCAACTCTTTTGCTCAATTTCTTTTTCCTTTCCTTATAGATCATGTATCCTCTTAACTACTTCATCTTTTTCTTTTTAGCGTAGGTTCCAGGTTTTATTTTTTCCATTTGTTGTTGCAGCTCTACCATCGTTATATCTTTATGTATCATAGAAACATATAAAATCATTTTAGATTGTCCATGGACGTCTTCTACATTTTCAAAAATTTGTTCGTATGTGGAATGCTGCCACATGCCATGTTCTATAGTTTGTTCTTCATCATCAATCTTCAAATTATCAATTTGCTGCAACATAAGTTCATAATATAATTTATTCTCTTTAGGGCTCTAGTACATAAAAAAATAAAAAAAAATCATTTTCATTTTCAATATCATCCATATTGTCTTCAACATTCATAGCTCCAACTTCTATGCATGCATCATCAATACATGGTTTTTCAAGCCATCCTTCAAGAAACTTTAATTATTCTTCATGCTTTGTTGCTTCATCTCGGTTTCTTTTAGCATCTGCACACACAAAATCATTTTTAAGTTTATATGAAAGAAAATGAGAACCATATTGGTTTTGTTCATTCTGCTCTTGACTGAGAGCTTTCTCCTCTTCTTCCTTCTTTAACTTTGTGTATGCCTCATAATCTTGAGTCTCCACCTTTTCTTCTGCAAATAGGTTTTCTTCCACTTGGTTTTCAAACACAAGTTGGTTTATCTCACTAAATAACAGTCTATCAATAAGATGTTTATGTTGCATCATCTGCAACCACTCATCATGAGTTGATTGTCTTCACCAAATTTAGCATCAACAATTTTAGTTCTTGGATCCACTAAACCAGATGTTCTCCATTGGCAACATTATCTATGCCAAAATGAGCGTCTGTTGATAACACACCATCAACATTGTGATCCACTTTCGAGTGAGATTCACAAAATCCTTCATCTCTCTTTAGATTCACTACTACAGATCCATCATCATTGTCATTTTCAAGCACTGCTACAATAGGCTGAAAAACACTATTGTCTTGGACTTGATTACCCCCCCTTGCACCAAATTCTGCTTTGAGGATCTTCCATGCTTCATTGGAAGTTGTAGCTTCTGCTACCTTGCATAAAAAATTCTCATCCAATCCTTGTTTTATAAAATTTAATGCTAAATCATCACATACTTCATCATATGGCTTGTTAGACGAATGTTCAATTAAGTCTTTAGCTCGAAGAAAAGTTAACATTATAATAACCCATAAATCAAAATATTTCCGAGTAAACATAGGTGGTGGTAGCAGATCAAAGCTACACCAATCACCTTCGATTTCTTCTTTATCTTTGGCTAGACTTCTCAATTCCTTGGCTTTAGCGTGAACTTCTCTAAACATGGCAATGATCTTTTCCTTTTGTTTTCAATTCATTTTCTTCATGTGCTTCAGTCGAGCTTTGCAACCCATGAGTAATATATTTCCCGTCTTATAGGTGCTTTCTTATAGGTTCTTTCATGATTGCATAAGGATATTTCCATTTTACCCTTGGAAAAAAAATTATGATGTTTAATATGCACCGGGTACAACACAATCTTTATCCAAAATAGTATCATGCATGATAAACACCCAAATATTTTTGTAAACTAATAAACTTTGCAAAGTATTAAACTCTAGATCAATAAAACTCCTTTTTTTATAAAATCTTCGTACAATCATGTCTTTCAAATTTTTTTATAAGCCTTCCTACCATACAACTCCTTTCTGGTTTTAATATAAAAGAAAAACCTTTAAAAACAACCCTTTTTAATCTTGTTAGAAACCAATAAACTTGCTAGAAGAAATATCCTTGTAAAACTCTTTAATAAAAACGCATTTATATTTTTCTTCATCAATTAAAAGGCACTTTTCAGAAAAAGGATGTCACGGATTATTACTCACGTCAAAACAAAACCACCTATTGATTTTTCCTTTTGAAAATCACACTTTTTAAAAGAAATACCTTGCCCACATGACGTTCAACCTTTTTTCTTTGTAATTAGCAGTTATATGACTCTGTTCTTTGCAATTAGCGATTAGACGACTCTGTTCTTTGTAATTAGTGATCAAATGACTATGTGGTCAGCTCCTCTGACTCACAGTGGCAATGGTTAGGGTTCTACACAACTGACAGGCTTACAAGCACTCAACAAACTCTCCTTACACTGTTTGTGGACCAAACGAGCTCAGCTATTGAGGCTCCTTCCTCTGTCTAAACATCAACTGGCTTATCGCTCTACTTCAAAATGAAAATTATGGCAGGCCTATGGCCCTTTCCTTTATATTTTATTTCAAATATTACAAACTCCATGAACAATCATACCATGACACCAAAACAAAGCCACTCACACACCCATCGAACTCCCAAACAAGATGGGTCATGGTATCACAAGCTGAGTCATCTACACAAGTCGCTCCAACTTCAAAATTGCTCTAAGCAGGTTCGCTGGCCCATCCACGCAACATCTACTCAATACATTATTACTTATATGTTCATCTGGCTCAATCATGACAGAATATATTACAAAAGTGGAACCTTTTCTTCGTCTTCTATTACTTTGAAACTTCACATTGCCCACTCCATAGAATGTATATGGGCAGCTGGGCCTCACAAAACTTCCACAAGAACTCTGTCAACACTGCACCACTATTCAATCACACACAGAGCTTTTGTCAGCAATGTAACTCTACTGGACTATGCACAACAATGAATTCTCATTGAATAAATTCTCTTTGGCTCACTAACTGGCTATGATACCACATGAAAGAACGAAAGAATGGGCAGAGCACACAACGCTTTGATGATAATTGAAGAGATAGGGAAGAGCACACAATGCTCTGATACCACATGAAAGAACTGATCAGAGTACAACACATCACAGCTACCTCTGTAAATTAAAACATAATCAATTTATAGCAGTTCAAAGCAACTACAGTTGCATTACAACTCTGACTGTGGATTCGGAGACTCTGCATTCTTCTATCCTAGCTCAGCTGTATTTATCCAAAAATATTAAGTCAGTTAAGGTCTATTAAGGCTAGAAGGGTCATGGTGGTGAGTATGGCGGTGGCGTCTTTTCGATGCAAGACAAGTCATGGTGGTGAGGCAATGAGGCAGTGTTCGGTGATTAATATGTTAGGCGGGGTAATTATTTCCAACAACTTCGGCACAAAGAGCTTTGAAAAGGTATGCAAAGGATTGCATATGTTTTAGTTGATGTAGGAAATTACTCTGAAGAAAAATATCTTTTCCTATATGATGGATATCTACTAGATCATGTAATATTAACCATTTCAGTAGAAACCAGAGACAATTATGAAGTCAAGTGCAATTTTCACTTGAACACGTAATTCCTACAATGTTGGGTATCGTATCTACAGAGAGGTTTCCTTACCCTTCCAGTGCATTTGACATTGGCTCAGATAGGAGAATGATGTCATTCTAAAGAACATTTAGGATTAGAAAATTATTAAGAGGGTCACTACTAAGACACATGTTTCTACAATTTGGGATTATGTATAGTACTGGTCCAAGAGCTCGAAGTGGGGGGCAGTTTATTTAATGCATTCGTTCATAGTTCAATACCAAAACAATTTCAGAAGGATATTGTAAGGCTTTCCCAGAAAAATCATCTCATGACATGATATTGAGTGCCAAAATGTTCAATCTCTTTGCACTATTGATTCCTATTTGGGTAGCATGTTTAATGTATGGGGTTGTCTTTGTAAAGTGTTATACTTTCAATATTAAACACGACAAGACAATGGATACTGTGATTATTGGACATATTGAGATCCCTCATGTATCCATGCAGTATTTTATAACCTTGAGATTTATTGTGCTTGTGCTTATGTATAACTACATCTTTGTTACACTACCCATAAAGTTTACAGGTCTCAAGCACTACATTACAATGCTCCAAAGGATAGGATTTGGGACATTCACTTTTGTTCTTGCCATGATAGTTGGGTCATTGACAGAACTCAAAAAAGACTTATAGCATCAAAGCATAATGGTATAGTAGACCTCCCCAAGGCAAAGATTCCAATGACCAGCTTTTGTTTTCTTCAAGAATAAATTTTTATGGCATATACGAAAACTTTGTAATTAGTTAAAGTACAGGGAATAATGAAGTTTAAGAAATTTGGGACAAAAGTAAACACCTTTTGTGTTGAAGAAGTTGTCAGAGGCAATGGAAAAGGGAAACCTTATAGACACGCTTGAGATATTATTCAACTCTTGCATCCTTCATTGGAAGGATTCAATCATCACGTTGCAGACAACCAAGGTCCTCTTGCCTTGATATAAAGATGTTGAAATTGTCAACCAATGGATTAACATAATTGAATGAAAAGTAATGGTGGATTCATAAACAATGAAATGGTATTACAACCTACACTAGTGGCCAGAAGACATCGAAGAGTGTTTTGAGCCCTTCATTGAATTAAATTCACGGCCAAAGATACTACTATGTTCCAAAATATTGGTGGGTGGAAGATATTGACGATCTAAAAATATATGTACATTGGAGATTTATGTTGGCCATCAAATAAAATCAAAAGGTTTTTACTGTATTGATTGGAAAATAATTTTGAGTGCACACTTCCCATTGGTTGCAGGGCATGTCCAAAGAAAACTCCAGGGAAGAATTGGAAAACCAAAATGCGAGGAATGGTTCTAATGATAAATATGAAAATATTATTGCAAAACATTGACTAATTTTGGAGTGAATTATGTCTTTGTTGCCACTAGATAAGAGTTCAACCTCGTGCTAGTTTTTACTGAAGTTACTCTAGGAAACAACTGTTTTAGACAATCCTCGAGCACTTCATGTTACAGTCTTAGAGTCCTCCAACAAGCCCATTCCAGCAAAGACATAAAAATGAAAAGAGAAGAATATGGTTAACAGAAATCCTAGACTTTCCAGAAAGAAAAAGATCATATTTTGCAGCACACATCTTAAACCTTAAAAGTTATAAAGTTGATTGATGCATATTTGGAAAATATTGCTTGAGATGCAAATCTATTAATTTCAAGATTCACCTCTCTTGCAAAAGTTATTAACAAGTATCAACAAAAGAATTGACATGGGTAACAACGCTTGACAAGGGACCGAACTAAACTTGGGTGATCAAGGTAAACTCAAAGGCATAAAAGATATAGATTAATGCAAAGATATATGTCTTGAAAGAAAGGATTGAATTCGAAAGGAAATAAGAACTAGTCAAACAGGTGGCAGTGCTCGCTCAGATTGTACAAAGCTTAGGATTAGGAATTTCTTGAAGTTGCACCAAAAATTGTTAAAATAAAAACACTTCACAGGGTAATGATAACAAATAGCACAAGAAGTCCCAAGGGTTAGCCTAATCCGTCAAGATGGGGCCTAGCTAGATAAGAGGTCACAGGATCAATTCTTGAAAGCTCTTGGGGTCAGATTTTGCAGTAATCCCCTGGGCATCAAGCCAAGATTTTTCCAGTAGATGTAGTACCAAGATTTTTCCAGTGAGTATAACACCACCGGTTAACTGCAGGTGTCTGTTAACCATGCACAAAAAAACAAAATATATATATATATATATATAATATAACAAGTAGAATAATTGCCAAACTACAGTAATCAAAAGATATGCGATCTTTAAAAATATAGGCATTGGAATTCAACATGTAGTGATAAGTTACAAAAGGTAACGTTGAGAAAAGTAATATAGAAAAGTGTGTGACCCAATTTATAATTAAAAATGGTGAACGAAAAAGAAATCATCCCATGCATTTAAGTTTTATGAAAAAAGATAATAACAATCATAAGTCAAATTTTCACATCAAGCTAATTGGAATTCTACAGAAAACATATAAAATTTACAACTGGGTAAATTATGGACTAAATTCATAGCTTCTTGCAATTGATACATTTTGGAACAGTTTTTCCCCAACTGAAGCATCATACATATATGATTAGTTACATACCTTAGAAATTTTACCTTTACAAGTTCGTTGTATGGTTGGGGGATGATTTTGTATGCCACTTTTAAAAGTAATGTTCAATTATGAAAACTTACAGGGTTGGATCGGGCTTTTCACGTTTTAGGATTCCTGTATCAGAAGAGATTTTATATTTTTATTTCAATGGATGTAATCTTATTTTACTACATCAAATGCTCAATATCATATTTATATATAATAACTTGATGTAAGGAACAACAACATTTTTTCCTGAATTGATATGAGGACAGTAATGGGAGAGTCATGGAACTTACATGAGCTCAAATAGACATGAACTTTTAAGACAAGAAGACTCTACATTTATCTTTGTTTTCGGTGTTGTAGTGTTAATATAATCATTGTAGAGATTATGATGAGTACGTTGCACTTACATTAATTGCTGCAGATAAATGAAGATAAAGAGGTTTTTCAGTTTTAGAGGGGCCTATTTGTTAGACAGTATCTACGCCTGCAGCATTAAAATTTAGATAAGAATCTCAAATTTTTATTAATAATCTTCATTGGGAAACATGTCAAATTGAGTATTCTCACCTTGTTATAACAACAACACCAGCCTTTGTTTGAATTTGTAAAAAAAATTGTTGACAATGTCATTGCAATAATGAAAAAATCATAAATGTCATGCACAATCTATCAAAATAAAGGCCATATACCCAAATCATCAGAAGTAAATCTAAGAAAAAAGAGATTGAAAAGGCTTACATGCTTCTTGCATTTGATTTTTTGTCAACCTGTATCGCACAATAGGATCTGTGCCATTGATAACAAATTCTCCAGCTAAAAGCTATAAGAACAGATAACTACATCAAATCTCTTAGTATCAGTCATTGTTAACTTTGAAAACTACTAGAAACAGAAACAATAGGAGAATAAAAGCATCAACAACAATCCTAATTCATCCTTCAAATAACAGTTCAAATTAAGATCAAACAACAAGTTGAAAAATGGTAAATTAAGGAAAAAACATTTTCTTAGAAAAAGCTAGAAGAGGTTGATCATCTTGCTGTTGATAGGCAACGTGCTTAAGAATTGTTTTCCATAATAATCAGGATAATTCTTACAAAATCAGCCTCCGTAAACAGCAGGAAGAGAAGGTTTCAAAACAACTAAACTTAGTTGTCAATTATGCAAAGGGTGACCAAAATGGCATGTTTTTTTCCTACTCTCTAGAAGCTTGAGGGAAAATTCATCTTCTTGATGGCATTCCTTTTATTACAGGTTTGAAAGGAGGTAACAAGGTTGGATATCGATTTTCTCTAGATAGGGTAGAAGATGCAAAGTCCTCTTCATTCTTTCACTCCTTCAAACCTCATACCATTTCCGTCACTGCAAGTAAGGCATCCTATCATTTATGGGTCACTATGATGCAGCCAATCTCTTGAGTTATATTTGATTGACACAATTACACTTTCTGATATCCTTGAATCCTGATTGTTGGTGATAAAATTGTTGCAGTGGTAGGTAGTTTTACTATGCATGCACTGAGTTTTTTATCACTTAATGCACATATTTCATGCATTTCCATTTAATTTTCTTGTTACTTACATCATTGAAATATGACCCTAATAAGTCAAAATTATTTATAGAACTCACCTTCACATTTGACTGTTTACTCTCAACCTCAAACTGATTCTTGAGTGTGTTGATCATCGTGGAATACACACATATTTATTAATTAGGTAGAAGCATAGATCCATTAGGGATACCCTTGTGACTAGAATAATATCAGCTTTACTCTCAACCTCAAACTGATTCTTGAGTGTGTTGATCATCGTGGAATACACACATATTTATTAATTAGGTAGAAGCATAGATCCATTAGAGATACCCTTGTGACTAGAATAATATCAGCTTTATTGGGGAAACCTTCCAACTGTGGCAAGGGTTAGTTTGCCTATAGTTGTTGAGCAGAATTACTTGAGCGGATTTACATTACAACAACTCAATAATTGGAAACTTACAAAGAAACAAAGATCATTCCTCCAAACTTCCCCACAACCCCTAAAACCTTGAATCTTTACATGAGTCAAAGGTTCATCTAAGCAATGATCCAATGCAACAATTTAAATAAAATCTCCACAATTGACTAGTGCATGCCAACGAGAGCACAACTTACAACCAAGAAACCACACAAGTTGATGATCCAAGCATAAATGCCTCAAACAAAATGCAAAACCTCGTTAAAATTTAAAAGAAGAAATTAACATAAAGCCAAGAATACTAGTAATTCACACGAGAATCAGAACAACATGAGCATGTCATAGGATATTTTCTAACTCACGTGAAACAAGGATAGGGGACACAATAGACACAAAATTACGAATCTGACACGTGACATGTAATCCCCTTGAACATGACACAAAGGACACGTTATATAATATATATTAAAATATAACAAATTAGTGAATTATACATAAAATATGAAATATATAAAACATTTATGTGATGATGATACAAATTCAATCATATAATTGATGCATATAACCAAAATAGGGTAAAAAATTCCTAGGGTTTGATATAGTACATGACAAAATTTGTATTATGTTAGGATCATAGGACTGTTTTTTATTATTATAAATAGGAATAACATTAATTCCAATAAATAGAGTAACTAGTGTTGAGTTTCATCAATAACTCAAGTATATGATATCAGTCCAACAATACAAAATGGGTTATAAACCCAATCCTTCACACTACAAATTTAGGTCCACAACATTTTCTAACAGCCCTACCACCCTAATTCTCACCTTCAATCAACTTCAATACTAGAAAATCAAGAAAATGAAGGAAGTATGGTACGAAAGGAATATTTTTTTCACAAGTAAATAATTTATATTCAATGAGTGACAATGTCCATTCATCTTTATCATAGCACTATTATCAATGCACCATTCAAATTGAAGAGTAATCTATAAATAGTAAATTGAACTAGCAAAAAATTTCTATGGGATGTAACAAAAGAAAGTGTGGCTTCTAATAAGCATGCAAAAATTCACAAACCCATGCAAGAGGATTGTGTATAAGGAGTTGTTTGGAAACTAAGGCTCCAACAACCAAACTCTTCTGGAGGGTCCCATCTAATCTAGATACTTTATGGAATATGATAATGCAAGAAAAATATCTTTTAAAAAAATGTACTTATGAGGTTCCACATTTTAGGAACTTGCAAAGGGATCCTCAATCTAGAACAACATTGTCAAAGGATTTTGGTGCATAAAAGATAAATTGTTTCACGTTATTGGAGAAGTAGAGGATGTGTCATTTTGGATAAATTTTGGAATGAAAACAACCTCTTTAAAGAAGTTGAAGGATCAGCAACAATCAGGGAATAAATGATCAATCAAGGATGGATGAATGTTACTCGAAAGATCCCACAGATTGTTGGTCCCTTTTTAGGAATGGAAGAATACCAAAGGTTGGCCTATTAGACCTAGTGAAGAGGAAAAACTAATTTTGGACAATATATTATATCATAGAAGAATTATGAGAACATAAGCTATTGATTTACTTAGATGACACAAGGATGGGATAAAGATTTATACCATCCAATAAGATTACACAACGATCTCCAATCAATAGATCTCTAGTTAACCAAAATTCAAAAAATGATTTGCATTCCCTACATTTGGACTAACATATAAGATAGCCCAACCTATCATTGATTATAAACATAACAGTTCCTGACAGAATAAGGTCTGCAGTTTATGGGGGGAATTCGGCCACCAAGGTGAAACAATCACATGAGAGATGTTAAAAGAAACCAAAATATATTGCTCAAATGTGAAATCATGAATGAAGTCTGGAACTTTATTGAGATTGGTGCAAAAAACGTATTTCAAGGGATAACCTCATGGAGCATCTCTCAGAAAAAATGAGGTAAACCTCCCTCAAAATCTCCCATTTTGAAAATAGTTTTGCATTGGGAAATCATACTAGGATTTGTAATTTGATTTATTTGAAAATCTAGAAATGGTGGATCATTGAAGATTAAATACTATGTCCCTAACATATTTGGTTTCAGGTCAAGAAAGTCATAGTAGAGACATCCAAAGCTAATACCAAAAACTCCCTCACCATAATCCTAGATGATGTGAAACTTCTTCTTGGGAAATAAATCTCTATTTAGAAGAAAACAGGAAAAAAGTAGTATTTTAATGAGTAGGGCAACCCTAGAAATCATTAACTTGAGTATCCATAAAAGCTAATTTTGAAGGGACTTCTAAAGGAAATCTAGGATCTCTAGCATGGGTGGATTTATCAGAGATAACTCATTAAGATATTAAGAAATTTTTGCAAGTGTCAAACTATAACGTTAAGATCCAAGGGTTGATCAAAAGAATAAGGTGTGTTAAAGAAAATGAAAGTCACCAAAGTTATCACAAAACAAAATTTGAAGCTTCTAAATAATTTCATGAACAAACAGGTTGCAAGAAATTCTTGGGCAGATTACAAGTTATGTGCAATGGTGCTGGAAGTATAAGAAATCATTTTATAATATTGAAGTTGTTCATGTTACAAGAGAAGCCAAATCGATGGTGGATTGTCTCGCAAACATTGCAATTCACCTGAAGATGAGTGACACAATTTACATGACATGGGAATGAGGATGATTTGTTAGAAAAGTTGGAAAGAATGTCTTGAGAATGTACTCTCAAACAAGTTAATATAGGGATCAACCATATATAATGAATGTATGCAGAGAAAAATAGAAAAACTACAAATTGTCGACAAAGGTATCATTGAGACAACATAACTCTAATATGAGGAGAACAAAAAAAAATTACATCTTGATAATATAGGAAGCATAAAGAGGAATAGGGGATATTTTATGGTGTAAGGATAGTTACATACCTCTGAAATTAAAGTTGGAATGAGGAAAATTTCATCCCAAGGAAGCTAATCATGTCCTAGATATGGTGTTTCCTCCCTTGGGAAAATAAATGTCTTTGGCCAAGATCTATAAGACTCTCTCATTTAAGGTACTCAACAAAATACAACTTCTAACTTTTCACCTGTGGAAAAAAATGTCCATCTTGTACTACAAAACTCTAGCAAATGTGTGATTGGAGAAAATTCCTCGATGAAGAGAGGAATGACCAAGAAAAAAACATAAAAGATAATGTAAACAAGTTAATTTTCTTTTAGTTGTTGATGATGGAAAAAAACATGATTGGAATAAATCCCTCAAGCAATATGAAGAAAAGGTGGTTGAGGTAGAACATGAGTTTGACTTTGTTATGCTATGGATGTGCGGAAAATGTGTGTTCCGTGAACAAATAAGACTCTACACCAATGGTAAAGTGGTTGAATTTTTCGTTAAACATTGAATATCATCCAACTATTAAGTTATTGTCCATGCAAAGGGTTAGTGACAAGATTTATTATAATCAACCACGTGAGCTACATGGCTTCTAGTTCTGTTCAAGTTGTTGATCATTGGCGCAACTCATAAGTGGGCTACAATCATCTTATAGTTTTCTTCGTCCACATAATTTGGTTGTGCTTTGAGAAAATAAACACAAATTAATAGGACCACCATTAGAGGAGGTTCTATACATGATTTATAATATGGAGCAAGATTGATAAAATTATGTTCATAATGCATAATCTGAAGCAAGTTTTGTTCTAGGAAAGCAACAAGAATTGGGGTAGATTCACAGTGATAGTGATAAATAAAATTTAGAGTTTGCATGGGTCATTTTATTAGACCCATATTAAGATATTAATTAATTTCCTCGAAAAAAAACCACATTAAATTCAAATTAATCACAAAATGAGTACCATGTGTTTTACTGCATAACTACATGAAGCGGATAACACCAAGCTATGATAATAGCAAGATAGAGGAAGAAAGTGTAATCCCACAACCAGTTTCATTCCACTTCTTTCTTAATGTTGTTTATGGCCAATGGTACCCTCTAGAAAATATTGTTTAAAAAGTGAGGAAAATATGATTGATTTATGAGTAAAAAATTAGTCAGAAGTGATATTTACCATTTTCATCCCAAAATGCAAGCATGGGGATAATAGTGAAATTGTTTAACCCACCAGGAATAAAGTGACTCTCACCATTTCCACGCAGTCTTCATAGAGTCCCATATAGAAGAGAACCCATGTATAAACTAGTACCATTGCTTTTGAACTTACCTTTATCTATTTGTCATCTATCTTCCAACAATTTCAACTATGGGAAATTGTTTACAACACATTAATTTAGATCGTGCTTGATGTGGATTCATATAGGTAAATGGATGTTCAAGAATTTTTTAAATGATACATTACTTTGCAGTGCATGATGATATGCTCTAAGGAATTTTCTTAACAAAATCAATTGAAAAGCATGCCTTTTTAATTAATTTCCATTGCTAACAATCCATGGACACTAGTACAAAATGGCTAATTAACTACTAAAAAAATGACTAAAATTTTCATATAAACGACTATTTTTCAATCGGTGACCAATAGTGGTTGATTTACAGTATCTTATAATGGGACCAACTTTTAGTCATATTTAATTTAGTCATTAATTGGTTTTATCAAATGTATCATCTAGTAGTATATTTAGTCATAAATTTAATCATTGATTTATTCATTAATTGCAACAAGTAATGACCAAATACATAACAAAATATACTACTATATGATCGCCTCATAAAACCAATTAATGACCAAAAAAATATGACCAAAATGTTGGTCGTGTTAGAAGGTATTGTAAACTAGCTATCAATAGTCATATATATTCAATTTTTAGTCATCATTTGAAACCAATTAATGACCAAAGAAATATGACTAAATTTTGGACGTGTTATAAAATACTGTAAATTAGCTACTAATAGTCGTATATGTGAAAAATTTAGTCGTTATTTGTAATCACAGCTTTATCAATTACATTAGTCATTTATTGTTTTTTGGTAGTTTCATATTCATTATATAGATGAATGATTTAGTAGTTTATATTAATTTCATTTACTTTCATAATAATCATTATAAATTATTAATTTAGTCGTCATATATTCATTTTATTTATACACATCTTTAATCAATATAGACTACTAATTTAGTAGTTTTAGATTGATTTTATGTGTTGATTATTAATCAACATATATTAATTAGTATGATTTTACAACTAAATTAGAAAAAATGTCATATAATGTGCATCTTCATCTAATACAAAAATACAAAGTTAAATATGTTAATGACAATAATAAATAATATTAAGTACAACTATAAATAATTTTAACCACATAAATTATATTATATGAAATATCGAGTATTACAATATGAGTTTCCAACTTAATATTGGTTGGACTATAATTTACACATGAAATATTGTTTCATCACTTCAAAACATTAACATTGTGGTGCCAAGGCATTGCAAGTGAATTCACCAACTCTAAAGACTTGACCATCACTCTGGATCTTATGCAGGATATTGGATTTAAGAGTATCACTAGACCGATTCTCTTCTCTCTCTCTTTCTATATTTGTCAATCCAGTGTTATTGTTCTGCTCTTTCTTCAATTCTTGTAGTTTACCATTAATATTGAATTCCTCTTCTGAAAATGAAAGGAGATACAATTCAAAGTATAATACATGAAAGATGTTGAACACTAGAATATAAAATAAAGTAAACTATAAAATATCTATGCAACATGTAGCTCAATATCAACAATGTCAATGCCATTTTTCCCTAAAAAATCAAGAAGCTTGAACAAGTTTTATTTAGTTGGGCAATAGTGGCTACTATGTAGCGAGATGACATATATATATAAAAAAGAAAATAAAATGTCGCCATAGAAAATAACACCTTAATAACTTAATATTTAACCTTCATTAACATCTCAACATAAAGAAGTAACCATTTTCTTAGATCCATTAGTTCTCCAAGGAATAAAATAAAATAACCCCCTCGATAACTTCCTTATTAGAAATAGCAATAAGTTGTTGAGGTCCACCTACTTATCCTAGACGAATTAATAAAATATCCAACAAAAAAAAATTAAAATATGTACTTATGTAACCAAATCCATTAGAGAATCCAACAATGTTAAAATAATATAGTTACCCACTTGAGCATGAAGAAGGAACCAAAACGCCAACCAAACAATGGATCCAATTCAAGGTAAACAGGGTAAACATTGTTTCTATGTAAACAAATGTGTTATGGATAAAGGGAGGGGCCAACCATATGTATGGGAAACTCAAATCAAGGGTAGGACTATACCATATAATGTGCAAGATATAGTACAAGTTGTAAAGTATGTTCCTACCATGGTATAAAAAGGGATTGTCATCACTAAAATAATAATATGATATTTCCAGCTGTGCCAATACAACCCCAATAACAAATGAAGAAAACAAAGTGGAATGTGCCAGAAACTTTCCTCAAATGTGATCCCATCCTTGCCAACATGTGATGACCATCGGAAATATATCAATAATTTATAGGGAACCTCAACAAACAAACTAATCAAATATCACCCTACCTAGGTCTCACCAACTACCAAGTGATGATTAACAACATAAAAGAAGGGGAACATGTGAAGTGTATCCTCCTAACCAATCAACAAATGATTTATCATCACCACCATAGCCAACACCTTGGGATATTGGACCCATCATACATAACCATAGGTGTATTACTCTCTAAACATAATAAGAAACATACCGATAACAACATCATGATTCTAAGAATATTCACATGAAGCAAAGTTTAAGCACCATAACCAAATATCTAATAGCATACTAATCAATCAACCATAGATACACCATGAATATAGAACCAATGGATAAGCCATTACCATTGATCCCAAAGGGATAAAATAATCTCATCCAATCCAAAATACTGAAGAAACCTAATGGAAATACCATATCCAAATATTCACTTCTTATAAATCTATCATCCTCCAAATCCCTGTAATGTTTAATAAAAATCACACATACAATCCTCATGCAATATGAGGGTAACGATGACTAAAGTGGAAATAATATAGCACATTGATGATTGAGGATTGGAAGCTCAATGCTTTTTGCTATGGATTACAATGTTAATTCCTTAATAGCAATAATTTATAGTAGCTCTCTAGGACATTTTTATAGATACAAAGGACTATATCCATGTCAACAAAGAAAGCAGCTAGATCTTTAATGTAGTATTGTAATACGATTCAGTTTTCCAACAAGATGTATTGATATAAAACATGATGGTAGAGTCAAGGATGTTGTTATATTCCTCAATAATAGCCTAATGAAGGTTAAAATTGGCAGATACGAGAAGCAAGATCTTCAAGATGGTCAGGGAGTTCATGAGGATAAGAATCTAGGTGAAATTTTCAATGCTTTATATTTAGCTTAAACATTCATGTGATGGCCAAAATTGTCAAGCATCACTATTGAAAAATTTCACTTTAGTACATGGTAACTTAACATAATACAAACACTGATTCGTTAGAAAAAAAAGAAAAAAACAAAAACAAAAACAAAAACAAAAACAAAAACAAAAAGAAACTAATCCGGATGTGAGAAGCCATTTTACCTGCGAGATGGGAAATATGAGTATATCTACTATCTCAAAAAATAAATGAATGTTCTCCAAATAAGCTAGTTCATTATCAGTTATGTCCACTCACATGGATGAAAAGAGGCCTACATATTTCATGTAAATCACCTTGTGCATTTTAAACTCCAAGAAAAATGAATGTTACACTGAAATTTGTCACCATGACTATCTGCAGTTTATATGGCCCCATCAATAGCCATATTGTCCTCCTTGTCAAGCCTCATACCTCTGCTCTTCATGTCAAAATTCAAAAAGAGAGAAAGTCACTTAAAAACATGTTTATCTCTGGGTACGCAGGTTCTCTCTACCTTGCCTGCGTGTACGCACTCCATATACATTATACCTGCGTAGTTGTACGCTCTGTAAGCTAAAGGTTGGGTGCGTACCCCTGTAAAGGTCAAAAGGCGCGAGTTTCATCTTTAAAAAGTTACTTGTGGTCACTTCTAGAGCCTTCTAGAAGAGTGTTTGACGTGTATTGAGTGCCTCCAGATGGTTCATGCATCCCTATGATAGAGGAGCTTATCCCATCAAGAGAGGAGCTACCCCATCCAAAAGAGGGAGTATCCCATTGATGTTGGAACTGAATAACCTCCTCTAGAATACTATAAATACAGGCATTGGGCCAGAGGAGGGGAGGGTTGAAAGCTGAACATTCTAAAGGGTAAATGCTGCTGGAATTAGGACTTCCATTGTTGACTTGTGAGGAGAGATCACTATCCTTCCTTGTTGCCATATTGGGAGTTGGTGAGCTTGTCAAAGTAGAGGAAATCTCTTGCTGGACCCTGGGAGGAGCTTGCACAACACCAAGGCTCAGGTTGTAATGGTTCCTTTTTGATTATTTAATACAAATAAGTCCATTCTTCTCAATGATTTGTTGTTAATGAATTATTTCATGTACTCCTTGGTCTATGTGATGAATATGCTTTGTTTTATGATGAATATTCAGGTGTTATGTAATCGTTTGCTTTGTTAGTGTATGCAGGTCTTAAAGTGAAGGAGGAGCTCATCTGGGTCAGCAAGGCTGGACTGCTACAACAAGCGTTGGACCTAAGGTAAGATCGAAAAACACTTGATCTCTCATAGAATAACGTGTATTTAGGGAAGGATTGCTCTTGTTTGGTTTGTTTGTCACTAGAGAGTCTTAGACTCATAGGGAGG
>APFE030516468.1:0-12293 GCA_000404065.3 Pinus taeda | reverse complement strand
ATGAACAACTCAACCGAGCCTGCGCTCATCATTTGATAGAAACCTAGTCATTTATCGACGGGCTACCTTAGACTGCTCCACTACCACAACAAACCACTAACCAACAAATGTTACCATCCTATCTAGTTTGAGTTGCCAAAAATAGCAGTCACCATAGCACCTGTTCCGACCACCATCAAGCGTTACCAGCAGAACGTGCCAACATGTTCCACCACAATCCACACTTCAGGTTTCACTTGCATCCATCCTTGTTCAAACCATATGTCATGTCAACCCACATTTTCTATCTGTGTTGTGTTATCATTCAAACATTGCATTAGTTTACTTTTCCCTCATACATTACTACACTGCAGTACTATCATACACTACCATTGAACACAGTTTGACATACAAATTTCTTCATCACCGCTTCCATTGAAATCATTAAATTTTCCCATCAATTATTGTCATACTTGATTAATTTAAGACATAGTGCATTGAATTGTACAATTCGTACGGACACACCTATATGGTCTTGTTTATACAACGAGGACAATTAAAATTCAAAATATAAAAATATTTTTTTTTGGTTATATATTAAGTTGAAAGGTAAAAAAAAAACATTTAGATTATGAGAGTGAAGCTCTAATATTACAAGGAGAGATTTAAAAAAAAATCAAACATAAAATTAAGAATTTTGAAAAACATAATGAAAATGCTCAAAACATTTAACATCATAAACAAACCTATAGTGGGAATGTGGCCTTCGAAGTGTCATTGAGAAATAAATCAAGGTTAATTGGAGAAAGAAACACCATTATATATAATGGTGATATGTTATGTTATATAAGAGGAATACATTTTGAAAGGGTACATTTAAAAAGTTTAAGTCCCAATACAATGTTAAAAGGGACCAACTCTTTATTTTATTCTAATTCAATAAAGAAGAATATATTAAGATAAAATTATATTAGTAGAGAAAAATATTAAGGAACTAATATAAAATATTAAGAAACAAACAGGGATTGTTAAGCATCAACATTGAGTAAGATACTTATAATAAGGTATTTATATAAGCTTATTCCAAAAAAAATAAAATGGAAACCAAGAGTGAAAGATTTTTAGAAACTTTATTTAGTTGTGCCCTAGTGCTATTTAAAATTAAGGGGACTCTTTCAGGGAAAAACGTCACTATTTCCATCTCGCCAGTAGAAGGTGAAAACTATATAAACCCTAAATTGCAAACCAATTCATGATTCCTCGGTCAAATATAATCAAAAGATTAGACTCTCTTAACAAAACAAATATGACATAACCAATTTAGAATTAAACATTGAGGATTATACATTTACATCAAAATTGTTTGTTCAAACCCTATGGACTAATCAAGGTGTTGTTATTATATGTTCACCCTGGATGGAATCACTAGGGTGTTTTATCATGAATACGGAAAAGAATTTTCAGACATTTTCCTACATGAAGAAAAAAGTTACATCAAAAGACATTATATTCAAGCTAGATTTAGTAATGCCAGAAGACATACAAGATATCTCAAAATTAATTCTTAAATAAAGTCAAAAAGCGATACAGAATATGAAAATGGAAGTTAACAAAGTTACGCTGATAATAATGAAGAAGTTTCTCGGCTTAAGGACCATAGTGAAAATTTATTGACGCAAATTAAAAATCTTAAGAAGGAGAAAAAGTCATTGGAAAATAAGGTACAATAACTTATCAAGGACGAAGTATTTATGTCTCTTGTCGTAGTAGTCCAAATTGAAGATAAAGGAATGAAAACTGATCTAGTCAATATCACAACTCAAGAAGAGGATAAACGAGTTGAAGTGAAGACGTACTCAGAAATTGCAGTTCAAGCAACAAAAATCTCAAGTGAACATTCAAAAATTAACCACACAACTTTCATATCTAAAGGAAATCAGATCAAGTAAATCAAGAAAATGACAAAAACAAGATACGGGAAAATCAAATTACTAGAACTCCTTATCGACATCTGATTTACAAGAGTAGAGATGTAAATTTGTGTTTGTATGTATATCACACAGAACATAAACAACAAACTTATGTTCTAAGGAATAGTGAAGTTTGTACAATCCACTCATGTGATAAAAATTCATCACAAGTTTCCAATCACCGTGAGATTCCATCAAAGATTAACTTAGGATGGTCAGAACCTTTCTCATTGCGACAATTTTTTTATCACTTAGGGGATCTTATAATCTTGTATCAATGAATATGAAAAGTCGAAGAGTTTATAGAAGATATAAACATATTACAAGACTAGGAGTAGTTGACACACCTTGTTAGCGATAAGCTTCGAAGACAAATCTTTTTGAAGAGGAAGGTAATATTATGAATAAAAAATATATATAATAATACAAGAACTATAAAAAATAATAATAAAAAATAATGATTAATTAACTAGTATTTAGTTAATGAAGAGCTATGCCCCTAAGGACATGAACGTCGATGAAGAGGTAACTACCTAAGTATATCAGCAGGCCCTCACCCTTATTTGTAATTATCTCATCAATTCTATATACATTATTTAACATACATTACTTGTCCTACTATGGATGTTTATGTCTTCCAATTATTTTGAAGATTTCTCCACTACGTATACAAACATTGTTCGTTACAATCTCTTGACGTGAAAACCTATTTTTTGAGATCAAAAATTGAGGAAAGGTTTTCACCTCAAGAGATTTGATCCCTCTTGGGACATGATAGATCTGGGGTTCAGATGAATCTAGGTTGGTTTCATTCATGTGTAGCCATGGAAAAATTGTTGAGCATATAATTGTTATTATCATTTTAAATATTCCAAACATATCCAATATTAATATGGTCATTTTAATTTTAAATTTTTTCAGTTACCTTAGTTTGTTGAGATGATAGACACTGTTTATAACTTGAATGATGAGAATTGATGAAATAAAAAATTTGAATGCAAAGTGACAACATAACTGTGTGGAATGATAGAAAATGTGAATAATAATAATGTAGTAAATTACGAATAGTCTTCATTATGATCAATCTAAAACTATTTTCTTCTACATTTGTTATTGTCACACTTGTTAGTTATGCCATTTTTTCATATGGATCATATGAAAAGAGTACTTGAAATTGTAGACCATTGAAATATTTAACTTGAATTATTGTAGTAAACATCATACCTTGTCTCTCTTTCTCTCTAATATTAATATTATCTTTCTCCAAATTCAATCATTGTGACTTATGGAGTGTTAACCCCCGAGTAAGTTTGAATGGTAGTTGTTTTCTATTACCTCCTTTCAATGTAAAGTGACTAGAAAATTTGAATGATGGAAAATTGGAATAATAAGAACGTAGTCAATTATGAATAATTTACAGTTTCAAGAAGCAAACATTTTAGGTATGTGAACATTTTATCTAAAATGAAAATTCAAGTATTTTATTTATGGTTTAATTATTGTAACACATAAATCAATGCATGTTGTCAATAATTTTTTTGTTCTTACACTGAAATTAATACACACTATTAATTTAATTTCTTTGAAATTAATGTACATCATACATATGGTTAGATGAAATTAGAAGTCAACATCTATAGTGAAATCAATGCACCTAGTGCAAGCATTCAAATAGAATTAGAAATCAACATATATGTTGAAATTATTGTACCTAGTGAAAGAAATCAAATAGGATTAGAAATCAACATCTACACTAAAATCAATGCATCTAGTGCAAGCAATCAAATAGGATTACGAATCAACATATACATTGAAATAAATGCATCTAGCGAAAGAAATCAAATAGGATTAAAAATCAACAACTACACTGAAATCAATGAAATAGCATTATGAATCAACATCTACACTAAAATAAATGCATCTATTTCAATTATTAACCAAAATATTTATGGATTTATAAATCCAAATTCTTTTACCTTGTCTCTCTCTCTCTCTCTCTCTCTCTCTCTCTCTCTCTCTCTCTCTTTTTGCCTCTCCCTCCCTCTCTATGTGTATCTCTTCATCTCTATCTCTCCCTTCACCATATATATCTATATCTCCCTCCATGTATCCTTCTTTGTGCCTCTATCTCACCCCCCAAGCACACACAATCTCTCTCTTCATATGTATCTATCTCTCCCTCTGTCCTCCTATCTGTCACTCTCTTCTTCCCTCTCTCGATCTCCATTTATATCTCTATCTCCATATGTCTCTACTTCTTTGTATCTCTATCTCACTCCACAAAACATACACATTCTCTCTCCATAGCTATCTATCTATCTCTCCATCCCTCTTCCTCTCCCTCTCTTTCTCTTCCCTTTCTCTCTCTCTCTTCTTGTTATCTCCCTCTCTCTCTCCTTCTCTCTCTCTTCCCTCCCGCTCTACTCTCTCCTTCACTCTCTCTCTATCTATCCCTTTTCACTCCCTCTCTCTCTTCACCTTTATCTCTTTATGAGTTTCTTATTACCTCCCTATATCTCCCCATCTAACTCAATCTCTCTCTCCATCCATTTCTCTCTCAAGTCCTCTCTTACCCTTTCTCTCCAACCTCTCTATGTCTCTCCCCCCAAATGCACACACACACACACACACACTCCACCTTTTAATTTTGTCACTATCTCACCCTCCAACTCCATATCTCTCTCCTGATTCTCTCCCATCCTCTCTATCTTCGTTCCTCTACCTTTCTTTAACTCCCACCTCCCTCTCTTCCCAACCCATCACTCTCTCTCTCTACCCTTTATCTCTGTCACTATCTCTCTCTCTCTCTCTCTCTCTCTCTCTCTCTCGCTCTCGCTAATCCTATCACTATCACTATCTCCTTCTCCCTCTCTCCCCAATCTTATCACTATCTCCCTATACCTTCCTCTCTCTTCCCCATCTCTCTCTCTCTCTCTCTCGCTAATCCTATCACTATCACTATCTCCCTCTCTCTCTCTCTCTCTCTCTCTCTCTCTCTCTCCAATCTTATTAATATCTCCCTCCCTCTTTCCTTCTCTCTCCCCCCTCTATATTTTTCTCCCTCTCCCTCTCTTACCCTTATCTACATCTCTCACTCATCTCCCTCTCTCTCTCTTCATTCCTCCTCTCCCTTATCCTTAAGTTTATCTCCATTTCTTCCTTGTCACTCCCCCTATCTCTCCACCTCTATCACTCTGTCTTTGTTCTTCTCTCTCATATAAATCCAAAGTTAATATATAATTCTATGATATATCTAAATATATATTAAAATTAAAATTTTAATATTGCAATCTAATCCAAAGTTATTTAAATTTAATAAATATTAATATATAATATATTTAATATGAATTATTAGATTAATAATAATAATATTTTTAATAATCTATATTAAGGTTATTAACGTTGTTTTTTTTTATGGTATTAATAATAATTTGGCCCATAGTATTTGGCCCATAGGGTCACCTAAATAAATCTATTTTTTTAGTGTTGGTAATTATAAAGAGGTTTATGGAGTAAATATAAAAAGAGATTGTATTTATTTACCATACCTCTCCTTTATTTATATTTTTATTTATTTATCATATCTCTTTTATGTACCATGGTATTTGGCCCATAGGCTTGGTATATAATTAGATGTTGATTTCTAATCTTATTTGATATATGTTTATTTATTTATCATACCTCTTTATACCTCTTCTATATTTATTTATTTACCACATCTATTTTACAAATATGGTATTTGGCCCATGAATAATAATTTGTCCCATGGCATTTGACCCTTAAGCTTCACCTAAATAAAACATATTTTTTTAGTTTTCTTTAAATATAAAGAGGTTTATGGAATAAATATAAAAGGAGGTTTTATTTATTTACTATACCTCTAGTTTATTTATATTTTTCTTTATTTACCATACTTCTAAAGTAAATATACGAAAATGTTTTATTTACTTATCACACCTCTAGTTTATTTATATTTTTATTTATTTACCATAAATATTTTTTTAGTGTTGGGTAAACCTCTTTATATTTTAAATTTATATTTTGTTTATACATACTAATAATTAGATTGTTTTTTAAATAGGGCCCACGTTAGATTAAAAATGTTAAATGTTAAACATTACATTTACATTTTTATGTGAGATCTACCTCATAGTGGGTTGTTTACATTTACGTTTATTTTTATATGTTTATGTTTTTATGTGAGATTTACCCCATACTAGGTTGTAGAGCACCTCTCTGCCCAATTATGAATACAGTAAATTGTGTGTTTCCATGTTTCTATTTTTATGTGAGATCTACCCCATACTGGATTGTAGAGCACCTCTTGGCGCAATTATGAATACAGTAAGTTGTGTGTATTTGAGGAGTCTAAGTAGTCATGACAACAACACCTCTCAACACAATTATAAATACAATAATAAGTTGTGTGTGTATTTGAGGAGTCTAAGTAGTCATGACAACCAATTTCATCCTAGCATAACAATGGCCAAGAGAACTGCAGATGAACTAGTTACACCCTTATGTAGAGTAATTGTGTCACTTGCAGAACGTAACCACACCTCAATCATTCTCTGCAAAAACTCATCAACTATATTCACTGTTAAGATAAATAAGTACGTTTATTTTTGGGAAAAGGGTATGTGTTTATTTTACTAGATTTTGAAAATGAGTATGCCTTTATTTGCACAAAGAAAATAGATGATTTACTTATAGGAACACATATTCAAACTCATAGAAACAATAGCTAATTGCATTAATTTTTAATTTTCAAAGAAAAGGGAAAAAAACTAGGTTTTCTTAAAAAAGAAATATATGCATTCTCATAAAAAAATTTCATATAAAAAACAGTGGCTAGTTGTGATATTTTTCATACGCAAAAAAATAGCTAATTGTAATAGACTCTCTTGAAAAGAAATATGGATTTAAATGCATGAAAAGAATAATTCATGTGTTAGATTCTTGAAAAGAATATGTATGCATAAAAGAATAGCTATTGTATAGATTTCTTGAGAAGAAATATGTATTTATATGCAAGAAAATAATTATTGTTTTGTAGATTTATTGAGAAGAAATATGTGTTTTTTGTATGCATGGACAGAATAACTATTGCTTTAGATTTCTTGAAATGAATATGTGATTATTTTTATAGTTTTTCGGAAAAGAACATGTGCTTATTCACACATAGATAACACTTATTTTTCTAAGTTCCTAGAAAATAATATGTGTTGAGGTGCATAAAACAATAACTATCATGTTAGTTTTCCTTAAAGAGAATATGTGTTTATGTACATAAAAAATGAGCTTGGGTCAGTGTTATTTGAAAATAGCATGTGTTTAAGCATAGAAATGATGGATTTTGTGTTAAATTTCTTTGGAAAGAAATGTATATTATGTTAGTGTCCTATTATTTATAGGATCAAATGATGATTGAATAATTGTTTTTAGTATTTTAGGTTGTAAATAATATTGCATACTCCAAACGATTTCCAAAAAAAGATACAAAAAAAATTTAAAAAAAAATGAAAAGAGGGTATAAATACAAAGATAGAAAAGGAAAAAGAAAAGAAATGATAAAATAACTCCACAAAAAAATGAATAAATGTGAAACTGATGCTAGTTGAAGTGCCACCAATAGTGTGTTGGTCTTGCAAAGAATAAATTCATGAAATTGTCTGCAGCTTGTATAAATGCTACAATACCTTTGTGCTTGAAACATACAGTCTAATCATGTTCAAGCAAATTTCAATTTATGTTAATTAGATTATAGTAAATAACTTAGCCAAACAATGTAATCTTACCTGAGATTAGATAGGTAGAATAGGTGAATAAGTTAATCCAACAATTTAATATGGATTAATTCAGTTGTTAGATTAGTTTAGTTGTTTGAAATAAATATTCTTAATCCATTAAGAATGAAAAAATAAAAGGGTTTGCACGTTTAAATGCACCCTCATTGGTTTAAAGTTACATTAATGTAGGAAAATACTAATTTATTATGTAATTGGTGAAATTGGTCATTTGCCCAAAGTTTGGACTTCAGTGTAAAAAGATATCCACTTGAAATACAATGTGGGGTCGTCGGTGTTAAAACTTGTAGATCTTGCTTCCCCGATCATGACCTCGCGTTGATCCGACGACCCTTAAGTATTTTTGGACCCCCTGTAGTGATTCTCTTTAACAGTGACGTGGCAGGGGGGGTCCGAAAAATGGTTTCCCCATTGATACGTGTCCACTCCTCATAATTCCGGAACCCCCCCCCCCCCCCCCTCGTGTATAACACAAACAACCTATCCCCCCACTCCAAAATCGGTTTCGTCCATCCCGCCTTCCCACCAACTGTCACATGCCATGTCCCTGCTCCTCCATTGCTATCCTACCACTTATCCCTCCTACCATCACTTCCCACCAATGACCCCGAACCTTCATCCACCTATCCTAATCTGCCACATCGATGATGGTTACACCTGTCCCATTACAAATTCCTACCATTCCATGGCACAATTAATGCAACTCGCAACCGTTGATCCAATGGTTCCACTTTGTTGATGAACTATAAAGCCCCATTTTCTCTCGTGATTACATCCTTTTCTCCTCTTTCCTATTGTATATTTCTCACTTCCTTTGTTTCACGCTTGTCAGCAATTATTCACAGACACATTATTTATCTACGAATGTCTATAGAGAAACTCCCACCTAGCATTTTCCTAACAATTATTGAGATCTTCTGCATATTCTCTTTATCAATCTCTCCCATGTTCATTTTGTTACCATGATGGCCCCCAAAATTTCCACTATGGTGAATCCCATGCTCACTCCCCCTATGGATTTAGACCATATCCCTCCTAATGACAGAGTCTATAAGATAGCTGAGACACAGTGTGAATTCGACCTCTTGAAATTACGATGTTTATTTCATGATAATTACCTTGAGAAATATGATGACATTAGCCTCTAGCACTCTAGGCTACCCCTATTTGTTTTCCACCAATCTTATTACTTCCCTAAATTCTTTCTAAAGTGTCATGCCTCTTAACTTTCAAGTAAGAGGGCTATCATTTCCCCCAATGGTGAAATCCTTTTCACCATTACTTTTGAGAGCATAAACCAAATGTTGTAGGCCCAGTACAGTAATTCCCTCAACCCTTTTTCCCTTGAAGCCCTCAAAGAAATTTATCAAAAACTCACCTTCCCTTAGAGAGCTAAGATTTTTTAAGTCTTCCCCCGAGAAGATTCTCAACTCCCCAAGAAAAATACCCCTTATCCCTCTTCTATTTTCCCTCAAAGGACTAGACAGATTATCTCTATCTTGTCAAGCATACTTGGTTACTATTTAGATGAATGGGTAGATGAGCCTATTTTAGGCTTCATATCCACCCTTTCTACAAAAGAAGGACTATTAGTCACCTTTGACTATGGTCACTTCTTGGCAAATGTAATTCATGAACAATTCCTTCGATCTATAACTAAAGGAATGTTATGATATTCTTATATTCTTATGTATATATTCATTTTATTTCATACATATAGGTTTCTCTTTCCAGTGCAGAATCATGATCAACAAGGAGAGCCTTATTCCATTATCTTCCAAACCTCCATGATCATAAGACAATCATAGGAATTTAGCTTCACAAAGTTTATTGATCAGTTTGTGTATCCAACCGCTTGTTTGATGAGTGTCCAACACATTCCAAGGATCAATGAGGATATTCAAAAAATGTCACATCTTAGTGAATAGGTGAATATAGGAGATTGGTACCTATACCAAAGATTTACATAGACCAGAGTTCATGGCTCATAGCTGCCACCATATAAGCTGCCCAAGTACCTTCCAGTGAGAATATTTTCCTTAGAGTACATCAGACAAATAATTCACTTAGATAACATCCATTTTATGGCTGCCAAGAAGAAGTCTCAGTTTCAAATTAAGACATAGATAGGAACTTTCATCTGCAATAGTAGAGCATCAGGAGAAGAAGCAGACATCCTTCCGAATCAAATGAATTTCCCTCTTAGTTTTACTTGGTCCTATGACCCCTTTGGGATAATTTCTAAGTTAAGAGTGAAACAGAAGGAAAATCCCTATGTGTCTATCCCAAGGCCAGAAATAGAGAAGTACATGAACCAACACATTTGGGTAGAAAGCACATTTCAAGAGGCCAAAGAGTAGGTACTTTCTAGAGCAACTTCAAAGACTCCTCTACCCAGATAAAAGACTGAGAAGAGATTGAGAGAGGAGGAATCTCCTTCGGTTACATAAGCCTTAGCCAAAGAGTTCAAGAAGGTTAAGGGAGGCTCTAAGATAGACTTCCAACCACTGGAGGAAACATAGGGAAATATTATCCTCTCAGGCTCTCCATCATCTTCTACCACTAAAGAGATTCCAATTACAATACCTCACACACCAGAGTTGTCTACAGAACAAAGGCAACTAGATACTTTCCAGAGATATAAATATATTGAACATAGGAATGAATCCATTCATGAAAATATCTCTACTCAATTCAAGAAACAGTCTACATCAATCCAGCATAGGCTCATTTCAACCTATGACACAGAGAAGGGAAGAATGAATATGGAATTCTTGTAGGCACAAGTTCCACAACCAAATACAACAACATAATTCAAACAAACTATCTTTGAGTTTAAGGCAAATGATGTTCATCCTTTGGATCAAATGGACATGCACAGGAAGACTGGAGAAATGGTCTACCCAACCTTCACATAGATTGTTCTCACTGCTTCAAAACTATAGCTTTCTTTAAACAATGTTCAGTCTCAGCTTAAACTGGAGAAAGTGTCCTCCCTTGCTAAAGACAACATAATCAAATATTTTGAGGAAATGGTAGTCAAAGAAGGTTTTGATCCTGGTAACTCAAAGGCCATGGAAGAGATAATTAAGAAGAAGAATGTTGACATAGCAGCTCTGAAGAAGAAATTGAAGCTTCCAGCAACTGAAGATCCCCAACCAAAGGAGATAGGAGAGATAAAGTTACAAAAAGAAGAGATGTTGAAGCTCCTAGTTGAGCAGAGTGCATAGATCAAAGAAATGGAAGCAGAGATGGACAAGACGATCAAAGAAAAGGAATAGAGTTCACAACTAGTAGTAGTTCCTCTTGATGTAGTACCAATTGCATATCTACTTCAAACATGTATCCCTACAGTAGAAACATCCTCTTCTTCAATACTTCCCACATCAGTTGTACATGATTCAATTAAGTTGGTCGAAACCATGGAAAACATGCATATACAAGGAGGAGATAAAGAAACTAAGACAGGAGGTGAATGTCCTATGTTAGGATATTCCGACACATAGGAAGTAGTTAATTATAACTTGGTCTAGTATAGAGTTAGGTAAAGTGTGTTTCTTTACTATGTACTTTTGTAACTTACAATCTGACAGTCACGATATGTATTGATCTAACGGTTCATTCTCTCCTCGGTATTACCGACACTTGATCCGTGGCTTAACACCTGATTGGTCCATGATCTCTATTTAAAGAGCATGGAGGTTCATTTGTAGGTTAAATTTTCATGAGAGAAGCTTATGTAAATTTTCATTCTTTTATTAATAAATTTCCTGAAGTGGCCGCATTGGCTCAGGCCATGGACTGTTTCCCTCTTTGAGGGTTTTAACCACGTCAAAAATACTGGTGTATTGATCTGTGATCTGGTTGTGAGCAGTGTCCTTTTGTGTTTTATCTGAGGAACTTACCCTGTAAATTCCTACATGGTATCAGATCTATTTGAGGGTTGCGTCCATTGGTGATCCAAATCTGAAGCCTGTAGAACTGCATCCGACTACCATTTCCTATATCTGTTGTTTCTGACTTCTTTCGGTCCGAGAGGACTACTTTGTTGTGTTACGAGCATCTGTTCCAATGAGGAACCCCTTTCGTTTCACACAAAAATGTTTCTGGTAGCCCTAGCTACATCATTTTTTAGATCTGGAGGTATACAATGTTTCTTTGCCGTTTCTAGTTATTTTTTCTCTATGTTTATTATTTCGGTTTATTTAGCTTCCTTTTTATTACCGGATCTATACCTTTGATTTCTGCATATGCTCTTTTCCCTGCGACTCTGTGCGATCTGGGCAAATCAGAAACAGAGAGGAAGGATTTTTTCTCATGTGTATGCTTTTTTCCGCTACGCCTTAGTGTGATCTCGGAAAATCAGAAACATTGAGAAAAATATTTAGTTTACGGGTAAAGCTAACTTTAAGCTGTAAGGTTTGTTTTTTTTTGTATGTCCGTGTTGGGTTTTGTGTTTTTTGTTTTGTAGGGAGAAAAAGAGCTTTCTCAAGCAAGCATGCAACCCAAAGCTTTAGTGACAAAAAAAAAAACAAAG
>APFE030516465.1:0-21262 GCA_000404065.3 Pinus taeda | reverse complement strand
AAACTCATAACCTTCCTTAAGCTCTAAAGCAATCCTCACACACAACACACCAAATGCCTACAAAGAGCAGCACTAATGCACTATGAATTCCTCTATGTCCAAGTCTATATGTCAAAAACTAGTTGCTCATGGCAATGGTGGAGGCTTATGTAGGAGAAGGAGTCTCCATGAATAGTGAAAGGATGAGCTTTCCCCCAAGAAAAGTGGGTGACCAGGTGAACAGACATGCCAGAGAAAAGATGGCGACCTTTACAAAGCTAACAGCCAAGTCTGGAGTCATTTGGAAGGCTAGCTATTAGAACAAACTCGCCTAAACAGGATCAGCGCAGGTGCAAAACTGGGTTGGCGCGCTGGCATCGCATCTCAATTACAGAAGAGGTCTTGTCAGCGCGAACTTATACAGGCGGAGGGCGCGCTGTTTATGAAATTCGACCAGCGCGGAAAACACGTGTGCTTCCGCGCTGGCAGTGCACCAGTTACATTATTATCCGCCAGTCAGCGTAGTTATTTTAGGAACAGTCGCGATGATTCAATAAACTTAGGAAAAGAGGGTTTTTTGGCCATTTCAGAGAGCATGAGCATGGTGGACATGATTTAATGACACAGTAGGGAGACTGACAAGGTGACAGTGACATTTTACTGTGTAACAAAGAGGAGAAGAATGAAGGGTGATATACTAGTAATGATGATCGTGATATAAGTGATGGTGGAACAATGTTTGTCAAGGATTAGTGGAACATGCATGGTAGTGTTACCCCACAACTACAACATTTGGCAATATGGGTGATTTCACAATTGGTGAAAACTTATTTTGTAGAGAGGTGTTTAGAAACAAGCTCAATTCATTGTTTAGACCTTTTTATCTTGATATTTTGGTGTGTAGATGGCCTATTTTGTAAACATAACTATTGTCATGTTATTGTTGATATTTGTTAGACAACTTATTTAGTTCCATAAGATAGTTTTTTACTTTCTATGATATGAATTAAACATTTGTATGTTTGTTTGTAATTGATATGATCTAGATTCTAGATGGTTGATGCTCAAAAAATTAATCATTAATGTACTATGGATGTCATTTCTATCTTGATTTATGTTCAAATATGAATACTTCCATATATTTTACAACTAATTTGGCATTCCAAATGTGTGTGTGTGTGTGTGTATAAAGACACTTTTGACACTTCACTTCTAAAAAATGCACCCACTTCATCCCCACTTCATGCAACATTGGTTAGACAATCCTTTAGAATTTGATGATATTTTGTTTGTATAAAGCTCAAGAAAAAATTTCTTTGAGTTTTGGTTATGGAGGATAAGGGTTATGTAGTAGAGTTAAAGAACCATAAAGTCTTTATTAGGATGAAGGAATCTTGCCTAGAAGTGGCACCTATAATGGGGGTTAGGGAAGGAAATTTGTATAGGTTACAAAATTAACCTATTCAAGCCCTAGTTCATAATAGTAACAACTTATGCGAGTTGCCACATAAGAGGATGGGGTACATGCATTATAGAGAATTTCCAATTTTAAGGACATAATAATGTCACAAGTAATTATCAATACAAAAAATTATTTTTCCTTTCCAATTTTCTAACATGGGATTAGATCAAAGGTAAACAAGGAAGAAAAAGGTGGGTTGAAGATCTATTGAGGAAAAGAAGATCAAAGGAAGGTCATTAAAAAGGATAAAATAAAGAGACAATCCTACTATCTACATGAACTATGTAAAACTCAATTATGGGATAAACCAAACTAGAAGGAACCTCCAACTATAGGGCTTGCAAAAAGAAGATAGATCTCATCCTGAAAAAGAACGAAGTTTTAGATCTTATTCAAGGAGAAATCAAGAAGCCTACAGATGAAACAAATGAAGCAAAGAAAGAAAATTTAAGAGAAAATGTAATCTTGTCTATGAACATAATAGTGGATGGAGTTAAGGAAAACCTAATTGATCCATACATATCCAACATAATTTACGCTCAAGAAATGTATGAGGTTCTCTCCAAATTATTCACCATTAAGAACATTGCTCAAATAGAAAGCCTCAATAATGAGTTAAGGACTATTAAGATAAAAAGATAATATTGTATCATCCTACTTTATAAGGATATATAGAATCAAAGATGAACTCCTAGCAATAGATGAAGTTTTCCCAGAAAAGGAACTCATAGCTATTTCTATTTTAGGACTACCAAAATATTGGAGTTCATTTGCATCAGGACTTAACAGTTGGAAGGATACCCCAACATTTGAAAAAATGTGGAGTGCATGTTGTCAAGAAGAAACTTGAATATCATTAGAAATTAACAAGAAGGAGGATGGTGAAGAAAATACATCTAATGCCTAATTTTCTCATCACAAGAAGAAGGGAACCTTCAAGAAGTTCAAAGGACCAAACAATAAAGTTGACCTATCCAAGATTGAATGTTATAATTGTCACTAGATGGGTCACTACAAAAATCAATCTCCAGAAAATCCAAAGAATAAGAAGAGAGATAGGGATCAAGAAAATTTTATCAATGAAGTTCCACCCAAGAAGAAAAATATTGAAGGATCAAAAGTCGAGAACTTATACTACTATTCCCTCTCTCTCACATATCACTTTTAGTCTTATATTTTTAAGTTTTGAATTATTTTCCTTTATGTTTTGATTTCTAGAGTTTGTAGGTCTAACATGTCTTGTTAGAACATTTTTGAATTATTTTGAAAAATTTGTAGGTATCCCCCAAGATTGGATTAAGAGGGATCCTTCACCATTTTACCAAAGATAAGTATCTTGTTCTTTGTCTCCTCCTTATGTTTGGTTCCCCTTGCACATCAAGATTTGTTTGTATTGTATGTTAATAACCTTTTCTTTATATATATTTCCTTGGGTAGGAAAGCTTGTAGAATGCACAAAGGTTATGGAGGGGACTTCAAAGGATAGACTTGAAGTATGGAAGAAGTTTTTTTGCAAAGGAAGTCCATCAAGAACTAAAGTCCTATAAGGTTTGCTAAAGAACAACTCAAGGTATGTCTTAGATTAGAAGTTTTTCTAGAAGGTTCTCTTCATAGAAAAGGTATGTTCATTTTCTTTTAAAATTTGGTTTAAATTACTGACATTGTTATGTCTAGGGTTTTGCATCTTAAAGATTCTTGTTATAATGATTAATCATTAAATTGAATCTACCCTTGTTATACTTTCATTTTGATCATTCTTGCAAAACCCTAACCTTTAGGGTTCACTATAAAATCCTAGACTCTTCATGCTAAGGGTATGTCTATAATGTTGAACCCTAGTCCCCTTATGGTTGTTGATAAAATCGAGAATTTCTATTCTTTTAATGTTTAGGGTTTTGGTATTGTTATGATAAAAACCCTAGTTCTTTAGGGTTTGTTTTTAAGGTCTAAGTTATTTATTGAAACCCTAGATTGTTAGGGTGAATTAGGGTTTATGAGAAAAACCCCTATAATGTCTATAGTAAGATCCTAGAAACGAAACCCTAGGTGTATACTCCTCTAAATGATCGAAACCCTAATCTAAATGAAATTGTTGTATACCTAATTTTGACGTATTATTGTGTGTCTTAGGTTTACCTAGTATATATGTATATTTATAATAAAACCCTAAAAATGTATATGCAAACTTAATTGTTGATAATCACATATTAATTTGTAACAAAACCCTAGTAAAGATTGATATTCTAGGGCATGATGATATATTTATCCTTGATGATAAAATCTAAGGTTTGCAACAAAGCCTAGTAGAGTCTGATATGTAAAATATGGAAATTGTTGAAACCTTAGATGTATAATACTATGATTGGATTATTATTTGATTTTTTAATATGTAAGGCCCCATGTCTCGAAAGATGGAGTCTAGGACAAAGCCCTAGCAAGAGGTTGAAGTCTATTATGTAAAAATATGTCTCTTGTTGATTATGAACCTAACTAGGTTTATGTGTTTGATATATAAATTCTAAATGCTTCCATTATAGTAAAATGATTTTGATATAGTTAACTTCATGCTTCTATATGTTTGTATTTGGTTGTAATTGTTATTAAAGTTTTGTAGGTACATAATCTTCAAGATGATAAAGATATTCATATGATAATAATAAGCATGATGAAGTTATATGAATGATGATGATCAAGATGACATTGATTTTGTAAGAAGGAATGAAGTCGTGAAAGGCTCTTCGATGTCAAAAGAAGGAAGTGGTTGATCTCCCTAAGTTAAGAGGGAGCCTTGATAAAAGAAAGGCTATATCTCCCCAGTTGAGAGGGAGAGCATATTATGATAGTGAATACCTTGAAAGTACTATATATGAATGTTTGTGATCTGTGAAGTTCAATCAAAAGACTTGAGAAGATATGAGGATGTATTTGGTGTTGTTGAAGAAATAAAAGGAGAACAAAGCTTCCAAAAAATTGTAACTTGATGATGAAAGTAACATCAGAATGATTGAGGACCCTGAAAGTTTATGTTTACTTATATTTGAATGTTTATTACTGATTAGGGTTGTGATTGTGAAAGATCTCTCCATAATAGGATTGAACACTTTGGAAGCATTCCTGGACACATGGATTTATTTGATTTAGTTCATTAGGAAGAGAAGAAGCATTGAATGGCAAGATGCTTGGGAGGACATCTCGTCGACCTATGTGTTGATGTCTAGATCTTAGAGAGGGAGGGTGGCGTTGGTCATGGAGCTACGACCTGTTAGTTTTTTGTAGCATCGAATCTGGTCTAGCCATGAAACTTTTTGGAGACTTTAGAATGAATGGGTTCTCCAAAACCCATAAATCGTTTCTGGAAATTCCACCAAGAAGTGTCTCAATTAGATTATTAACCAATTTTTTTAATTATTTCCTAAGTCTAAACTTAGGGAATATGATTAATTAATCAGTATTAATTGAGATGTGGTGAGAATCATCTAGAAACTCACACGGATTGACAGGGAATTAATCTGGGCCATTGATTGTATTTTAATCTTGGTTGTTGGTACTCCAATAGAAAATTATAAGAAGAAGTTGATGGGTAGATGGAGAAAACACTAATGCAGATACTCAGTTGCCCATGTAGATTGATTTTCTCAGTGCTTGTAGTTCAACAAGAGAAGATAGAGCTAGAGGGTGAGTTGCAGGAGGGAGAGAGAGGACATCAACAATAGTTCGAGAGTGCAGGATAAATTCTAGAAGGGCCAGCATGAGAGAGGATGGAGTTCACCATGGCACTGCATAGAGGATGACGCAATGAGACCAGTGTGAGGGCAGAGAGTCTGTTCTAGGGGTTAGAAAACTACTGTGGAGAGTGATAAATTTAATGTTAAATTTCTCTAAGTGTTTCATTCTCTATTTTTGGAGTCCAATATCTTGTACATGAATTAATGATGAAGAATAATAAAAAAACCCTCATTTGCTGCACCAGTTTTCCCAAGTTGGGTTTTTCTAAGGATGATTGTCCAAAAATAACTGTGTCAATGTGCTTATATGCTTGCTAGCATTTTCCTAAATTTCCTTACATTTATTTTTCCACGGTATTTAAAATGTGAAGGTTGCAGTGTATTTATTTAGATATTTTCCATAAGAAACTACAAATAATTTGTTTCATTTATTTAACAAATAAGAGAGATAATATCAGTTACTGCAGTAGGATTCCAGCTTAGGATTTTTCACATGGTATCAAATCAAAGGTCATAATATGGATAACTTAGTGCATAAGGAAGGAGCCAGTTTGAATCTCTGCAGAGGCAATAGTTCAAAACCCTCTAAGGCAGTCCAGTCCCTTGGGCCAAGAGGGTCATTTTTTGAGGAAATTTATTTCTCTGAGAGAGTCGATAGAGAAACTATAATTTCCAAATCAAAGATTTCTAGAGGCAGAGGCAGTAGAAAGAGTTTTCCTTGCAAGTCAAATTTCTAGCTAGCACACAACATTTTGCAGCAGCAAAATCAACGTTGAGGAGGAAAGGAGAAATAACACAGAAAAGACATGGATAGAATCAACAATTAGGAAGCTTCGTAATTGTCTTCTAGATTGGAAGATGAATTTGCGTGCTTGTTAGGTTCAACATCATTTGGTATCTGGTATATTGATAATGGAGCTTCATCTCATATGATGAGAGTTAGAGAATATTTCTCTAACAATCAAGAGGAGCATATGGACTTCCAGATCACTAAGGGGAACATAAATAAATCTACTCCAATAGGGAGAGGTACCATAGAGTTTCAAACTGAAATAGGAACTAGCACCAGTGCCACTAATGTATTACATGTGCCCGGATTAGGTATGAACCTAATTTTAGTGTGCCAATTATAGGAAAAGGGGTACGATGTACACTTTGTGGGGAAGAAAGTGTATGTCAAACACTCTAGCTAGAAGAAGGTGAGACAAATTGGAGCTAGAAGCAACAGGCTATACAAGTTTTCGATTGATTCTCCAATGGCATTGATATGCAAGAATAATAGCAGTGGGAAGGAGTTGAACAAACTATGACACAGGAGGATGGGACATTTACACCATGGAGCACTTAAGATGCTCAGAGAAACTGTGACACATGTTCCAGCTCTCAATATTGACCATGGTGACATTTGTAGAGGTTGCGTACTTGGGAAGTACACTAAGGCAACATTTTCCAGAAGTGATAACAGAGCGAAAGGCGTGTTGGGATTGATACACAAATATTTGTGGCCCTATGTCTACCAAAAATATTAGTGGAAGTGAATATTTTGTCACATTTATTGATGACCATCCAGGAATACCTAGATCTATTTTCTAAAGACCAAGGATGAGGTCATTGATTGTTTCAGAGAGTTCAAGGCACTTGTAGAGAACACGACATGGAAAATTATCCAGGTGTTGCATTTATATAATGGTGGTGAATACATTGATAAATAATTCACAAGTTTTTGTGCACATGAAGGAATCAAAAGAGAATGGACAACTCCATACAACCCTAAGTAGAATGGAGTAGCGGAGCAGAAGAACAGAACAATAGTTGGGGCTACAAAGGCTATGTTATATGACCAAGTATTCCTATATTTCTATGGGCTGAGGCATGTAACACAACAATGCACATTCAAAACGGAACACCTCATAGAGAATTGGGCAAGAAAAACGCTAGAGGGAGTCTTCACAGGGAAGAAGCCTAAAATAATTCATTTGAGGATCTTTGGGATTGTGGGCTATAATCACATCCCAAATGAAAAACGAATTAATTTAGATCAAACTATAGAGAAGGGGTTTCTCATAGGATATAACGAAACCTCAAAGGCATACAGAATATGTATTCATAGTAGTATGAAGATTGTAGTAAGGTGAGATGCAAGTTCATGGAAGATAGATATTTCAGAAAATATCGAGAGATGCCTGTAAGAGATTAGTCAACAAAGGTTCTGTTAGTCCAGCAGCAAGGACATCAAGTTGGATAAGTAGGAGGACAGTCACAGGGGTCAAGCACAGTTGCCAATATTAGCATCTTCTCAGGAGTAGGAGATACATGAAGTTCTCAGCAGATGGAGCAGTAGGAACATGAGGAGGAATTGGTTGAACCTCCCACCACCAATGGTATAACTAGTAGGGAAGTTCGTCAGAACTTGAGAGATGTAGAGGAGTTTATGGGAGCTCCCAGGATAGACAAAAGACAATGCAAGCAGCTTGCCAAATATCAAGCCTTGGTACCTCATGTTGTAGAACCTTCCAATTTCCAGGAAGCTACTCAGCATTAGGTGTGGATGGATGCCATGGTAGAAGAATACAGCTCTATCATGAAAAATGATGTTTGGGAGGTAGTGGCTTGTCCAGAAGACAAATTAATTCTAGGTTCCAAATGGATCTACAAGATCATGTATGATGTAGATGGCAGTGTGGAGAAGTACAAGGCTAGATTCGTGGCAAAGGGATATGAACAAAAGGAATGAATAGACTATGATGAGACCCTTGCCCCAATTTCTAGATATACCTCTATCAGATCCATCATATCCCTAGAAGAACAAATGGGATGGGAAATTCATCAAATGGACGCTAAGACAACATTCTTGAATGAGGTGATAGAAGAAGAGGTATACATAGAGAAACCTAAAGGATTTGAAACTCATGAGAGACACAATCATGTATGTAGAATGAAGAAAGCCCTATATAGTCTCAAGCAGATACCCAGGGCGTTTTAGGTTAGATTGACAGTTACTTGCAGCAGTTGGGATTCATCAAGAATGATTTAGATCTGAAAATTTATTATATGATGGTGGAGAATGAACCTCTCATTTTGGTTTTATATGTAGATGATTTGTTTTTGATAGGATCATCGAAGCTCATAAAGGATTGCAAAAAGATCCTTGCAGTAGAATTCGACATGAAGGATATGGGGTTGATGCATTATTTTCTAGGATTGGAATACAAGACTGCAGACCCATGGCAACACCAATGATTACCAACTCAAAGAAGATAGATGTATCAGGGGACAAGGAAGTCAAACCCACCTTGTACAAACAGCTAATTGGGTCCCTCATGTATCTATTCAACACTATGCTAGTGATGGGGTTGGGGTTGGGATCTTGGGGGTTAAACCAAAATCCCTTTCCCTAAAAATATTGATCTTGAGGCCTGTGGGTTATGGTCCCACAAAGCCTATCAGAAGCGTTCTTAGGCTTTAACCCCTTAACCATTGACTTACTTTAGAATTAAAGACACCACTTTATCGGGTCCTTTTCCCCCCGATCGGAGGATGCTAAACTATTAGCATTCAAACCCTTCGGCCGCAAACCCTTCACACAATGGTGAAAACCCGTGTAAATCCTGCTCTGATCCACATAGATGGATTTCAAATTTGATACACCCACCTCTATAAATATTGGCGGGTCCACACTGTTATCGCTCTATTCCAACCTTCGATCTTCAATAGCCCGACTGCCCAATCACGATATCGCTTATCGATGACTCTAACCTATGATTGCCGATATCATCGAGACTCCACCATGCCGATCGCCGATTATATCTGAACCATCGATCAGATTCATGATACGATGGTTCACGACTCATCGCACTATCGCAATTGAACATTTCATTACCAATGCCCTGGGCCTTACCGATATGTGATCGCCGATCGTCTTAGGGCCGTCGATTTGGACCCTCAATCAGACGGTTGTGGTGTAATCGCATTTTGCTATTGCCACTTCTCATTAGCCGGTCCTGATGACACTTGAGAGGCTCCGCCGATGCGATAAAGGTTGATCTACCATTGATGCGATACGGATCAGGATCGTTGATCATTCAATCCAACGACTCCTATGTGTTCTCACCATTTCGATGGGATTTGGGCTTTAAAGCCAATTCCTCTACCGAGACATGTGTTCACACTCTGTTAACACCTCTGGATCACCATCGACCCTACAGTGGTCGATGGTCGAGCAACATGCATTTACAATTGGGATTTAAAACCCTCGCCACACACATATAAGAGCTAGCTTTCAAGCCATTAACACACATACATATAAGAACACAGATAGCGCGCAATAAACACATAAATGCATATATATTATATAAGAACAACACGGCCACAAATCTAAGGCATTTCAGCCTTAGCGTAGAGTCTCTCTTGACTACATCTTGTGTCCATCACTCTGGCTCCCTGAACACGCAGGTTCGACACACATATATATAAGAAATATTGGATCGAATCACTGGAAGGATCCGATCAAATCCACTCCTTGATATTCTCAACAAAAGCCCTCAAAGCTCTCGGTACATGCATGCATATACACATGGAAAATTACATTAGTAAGTCTCCTTGAGAGACATATCCATCTTTTCCGCTTTAAATATGTTTTAAAGCATATTTTCCCTATTTTTCCCCGTTCGTTCAGCTCCAATGGTCCACGTCCTCTTCGCTTCACTTTGGATTCCTCCCTTTGTCTAAGGGTGTTGGATGCTCCTGCATCAGACTCCCGAGGCACAAAATTTTATGACCTCCTGGTCATATGCTTCTCCTTGTCCTTAGCAATTCTACCCACTATTTCAATCCTTCAGTGGAATTGCCTTCATGGTCTTCTGTTAGCTGCAACCAAACCTCTACAGTAACAGTCTCCTTCTGCTACATGATACCTCACCAAGCTCTCCTCCCTCAGTCTTTTGGCATCCTTTAGGTTCTTTCCTCTCGAACCATATGAGCACTTCTTGCTCTAGGTTTGTTGCAAGTCATCTCACCTTCGGCTGTTGCTATCCGCACGACAGTAAGACCACAAACTCTCCAGCTTAAAAAACTGTACCTCATGCTTCTTCTTCTGCTCTCTGGAATCCTTCTCCCTCGCAGGAAACTTTCCCTGCTTTGATACCAAAATGATGGGGTTTGGATTTTGGGGGTTAAGCCAAAATCCCTTTCCCTAAAAATATCGATCTTGAGGCATGTGGGTTATGGGCCCACAAAGCCTATCGGAAGCGTTCTTAGGCTTTAAGCCCTTAACCATGGACTTACTTTAGAATCAAAGCCACCACTTTATCGAGTCCTTTCCCCCCCATCGGAGGATGTTAAACTATCAGCTTTCAAACCCTTCTCCCGCAAACCCTTCACACAATACACAGGAACAATGGTGAAAACCTGTGTAAATCCCGCTCCGATCCACATAGACGGATTTCAAATTTTATACGCCCATCTCTATAAATATCGACGGGTCCACACTTTTATCGCTCTATTCCAACCTCCGATCTTCGATAGCCTGACTGCCCGATCACGATATCACTTATTGGTGACTCCAACCTCTGATCGTCGATATCATCGGGACTCCACCATGCCGATCGCCAATTAGATCTGAACCGTCGATCCGGATTCACGATCCAACGATTCACGACTCATCGCACTATTGCAATTGCAAATTTCATTACCACTACCCTGTGCCTTACCGATATGTGATTGTCTATCACCTTAGAGCCGTCGATCTGCACCCTCGATCCGATGGTTGTGGTGTAATCGCATTTTGCTATCACCACTTCTCATTAGCTGGTCCCGATGACACTTGAGAGGCTCCTCTGATGCGATAAAGGTTGATCTGCCATCGATGCGATATGGATCAAGACCGTTAATCATTCGATCCAACAACTCCTGTGTGTTCTCACCATTTAGATGGGATTTGGGCTTTAAAGCCAATTCCTTTACCCACACATGCGTTCACACTCTATTAACACCTCTGGATCACCATCGACCCTACAGTAGTCGATGGTCGGGCAACATGCAATTACAATTGGGATTTAAAACCCTCAGCACACACATATAAGAGCTAGCTTTCAAGCCATTAACACACATACATATAAGAACACAGATAGCGTGCAATAAACACATAAATGCATATATATTATATAAGAACAGCACGGCTACAAATCTAAGGCATTTCAGCCTTAGCACAGAGTCTCTCTCGACTACATCTTGTCTCCATCACTCTGTCTCCCTGAACACGCAGGTTCGACACACATATATATAAGAAATATTGGATCGAATCATTGGAAGGATCCGATCAAATCCACTCCTTGATTTTCTCAACAAAGCCCTCAAAGCTCTCGGTACATGCATGCATATACACATGGAAAATTACATTAGTAAGTCTCCTCGAGAGACATATCCATATTTTCCACTTTAAATATGTTTTAAAGCAAATTTTACCTATTTTCCCCCCTTCGCTCAACTCCGCTGTTCCACGTCCTCTTCGCTCCACTTTGGATTCCTCCCTTTGTCTAAAGGGTGCTGGATGCTCCTGCATCAACCAAACATTTGCTTCACTGTCAATACCCTTAGCTAGTTCATGGTGGAACCAAAGAGGGTACATTGGTAAGTACTTAGGCCCATTCTTAGGTATGTGCGTGGAACAGTCAGGATCGAGTTGAAATATACTTGAGGAGATTACGTCAGGTTGAGCAGATTCAAAAATGTAGATTGGGCAGGTAGTTTAGTGGACATGAAATGTACCTTCGGGTACTACTTCGAAGTTGGACTAGGGATGATCTCTTGGTGTAGTAGGAAGAAAAAATCAATAGCACTGAGCTCAACAGAAGCAGAATATATGGTGGAAAACATGGCTACGTGCGAAGCCATATGGCATAGAAAATTGATGGAGAGTTTTTTTAGGAATAAAATGGGAGCGACCAGTAATTATTGTGATAATCAAAGTTGTATAAAACTCTCTAAGAATCCAATATTTCATGATAGGTCGAAGCACATTTATATCAAATGTCGTTTCATCAGAGATTGTGTTCAACGTGGGGCAGTCCAGCTGCAATATGTTCCCACAAGTGATCAAATAACAGTCATACTCACAAAAGCTCTAGGGAGAGCTAAGTTCATCCAGTTCAGAGAATAAATGGGTATGGTGGAGAATTCATTTCAATAGATTCTCAATAGAAGTAGTCAAGAAGGAGTTGCAGTGTATGTGTAGTAGTTGAGAGTAGTTCAACAAGGTCAAAAACAACACAAATGCAACACATATTATAGTTGTGTAGCAGTTGGTGGGAAGCAACAACTAGAGATTGTTAGTGTGATAGGAGATGATGCAGAGATAGGGTGTTTCTACAAGGCGCAATAGCACTAGAACACTTTCCTTGCTAAGAGGGAGTGTTAGTTTTTGTAGCATCACATGTGTTCTAGACACAGAAATTTCTGGAGAGGCTAGAACGAATGAGTTCTTTAAAACCTAGAATCGTTTATGGAAATTCCACCCAGAAGTGTCTGAATTAGATTATTAACCAAAATTTTTAATTATTTCCTAAGTCTAAACTTAGGGAATATGGTTAATTAATAATTATTAATTGAGATGTGGTGATAACCATCTTGAAACTCACACGAATCGATAGGGAATTAATCCGGGCCATCGATTATATTTTAATCTTGGTCATTGGTGCTCCAAAAAAATATTATAAGAAGAAATCGATGGATAGATGGAGAAAACACCAGCGCAACTACTGAATTTCCTAGGTAGATCAATTTTATCAGTGGTTGTAGTTCACCAAGAGAAGATATAGCCAAAGGGTGATTTACAGGGGAGAGAGAGATGGCATCAACAGTAGTATGAGAGTGCATGATAAATTATGGAAGGGAAAACATGAGAGAGGATGTAGTTCATCAGGGCACTGCACAGAGGATGATGCAATGAGACCAGCGTGAGGGAAGAGGGTTCATTCCAAGGTTAGTAAATCACTATGGAGAGTAAGAAATTTAATTGTAAATTTCTCTTAGTGTTTATTTCTCTATTTTTGTTGTCTGATATCTTGTACATGAATTACTACTGAAGAATAATAAAGAAACCCTCATCTGCTGCACCAGTTTTCCCAGGTTGGGTTTTTCCAGGGACGATTGTCCAAAAATAACTGTATCAATGTGATTATATGGGTGCTAGCATTTCTCTAAATTTCCTTACATTTATTTTTCCACAATATTTATTTTGTGAAGGCTGCAATGTATTTATTTCAATATTTGTTGTAAGAAACAGAAAATAATTTGTTTAATTTATTTAACAAATAGGAGATATAATATTAGTTACTGCAATAGGGTTCCAGCTTAGAACTTTTCACATGACCTTGGATACACACCTAGATCCCTGGGTTGGTGGTAGAGCTTAAAATCCTAATGGTACCTAGAGTTGGCTAAAGCTTGAGTCCCCTTAGTCCCACTCGGATAGAATACCCTGGTGAGGTTTCTAGCCCATAACACTAAGTGTGCTAAAACTCTTCGTAGTTCATTTTGATATCTTCCATGTACCTCTCTCTCTCTCTCTCTCTTCTCTCTCTCTCTCTCTCTCTCTCCTCTCTTCTCTCTCTCTCTCTCTCTCCTATCTCTCTCTCTCTCTTCTCTCTCTCTCTCTCTCTTCTCTCTCTCTTCTCTCTCTCTCTCTCTCTCTCTCTATATATATATATATATATATATATTGTAATTATGAAAACCTCCCTAGTTAAGAGGGAGTGTTGAAGAATGTAACTATGTTAGTCTTCATAATTATATTTGAGTCATCATGTAATGTATTTATCAAAAGAAAAGAAAAATAAATTTTATTATTAAAGAAATTGACTTATTAAAGCATGGGCTTCATGCTTGGGTTAAATGCATCAAGTCACCTCAATGAACAAATATGAAATACTAACATCTGTTGCAAAAAGGGTTCCTTTACCTATGGAAACCGAGAATCCTCTTAAAAATAGTTCCTTTGTAAATAATTATGTAGGATGAAGGATGGAACTCTATTTTATTTTAAGGTATAGAGGGAATAAAGGGTTGGTGAGAAATTTAATTTCTCATTAGGGGTCCTCGGGTGACATTAGTTACCACTCTAGGGCTCTAAAGGATTTGGCTTTTCAGCTACCAATGTTTGACATATGAGGGAGGTAGTGGAAGGACATCAACATGTAGTTTTCAAGAAATTTTATGTAAGATGATGATGCGAAATGGGGAAAATACTTGATTGACTTGTTGTGTTCATTACCTAATGTTTAAACTATTAAATGGATTGAATGAATTGGGTGGGGTTTAGTTAGTTTATTTTCCACACCTATCCTATAACACCTTCACATACTTTCAGAGAGTTTCTTGATTGCGAGTGGATTGCAAATTGTAAATACAAAACCATGTTATAATCAATATAATTTGTTATGTCTATCTTTGCACTCTAAATATTTTTAATAATATTATAGTCTACATTATTGATATATCTCACCTTACCCTTGGTAACCTCAAGATTCAAACATACATGTACAATGCACGTGAAATTTAACATCTAGTCATCTTTACTTACCAATCTATTGTTCTAATAGATACAATGAATTCCACATCATATATATGTGATTTTGTTGGAATAATATCCTATCCTTATTTCATACAACTTTAATTTCTGTTTTGGTGCATAGGATTGATTGCACTTCACAACTTTTCAGTTTGCACAAATATATGAGGTTATTTGAAAACCCTGTCATGCAACTTAGTTTGTATAACTTGACTTATATACACAAGTTACACTAAATAATTATATGACAAGGCATACCTCATGCTTTTAATGTATTTTCAAACCTAAATATTCAATCATGCTTTGGAAACTTAGTAGTTTCTGTAGTTAAGAAGATACACAATGCTCAAAATTAATTTGAAAAAACATTCAAGTTAGTCATTGCATTACTTTCTAATCTTAAATATAGAAAACATAGATATTAATTTTAAAAATAATTGTTTATTATTTTTTTGATAATTTATGTATAGTTTTATAAGATTAGTAATGAAGCCTTAAGCTTGAGTGATTATCTTTTCACAATATATTGCCATCAAATGGCTTATGCATCAAAATTATATACACTATCATAAAAAGAACACCAATAAAAATATAGTGAATCAATTAACTTATTGGACACATTGGAGAGTGTAATAAAAGATTAATCACTCTAACATTAATAGAAAATCTACTTTGTTTCAACTTGGTAGCACAATGCATTGATGTTGAAGAGCCAAGTTCCTAGATATGCAATTCCTCTAAAAATACAAATTGTCCACTATACCAATGTTGATCTTTGCCATTTGCATATACATATTTCATTTCTACCATAGAAATCAAATTCCCATGGTTGGTAATATTTTTTCTTGATTTCTTGTAGAAGACATTTTTTCCTTCACCCTGAAAGAGATTTTTCCTCTACTCATCCTTTGCATGAATACAATGTTTTGATGATTTTACTACAATAGATAGATATAATAATACAGATTTATGTTGCTTACTTTTCCTACCAGGTTTCTTGCTTGGCCATTCCTTTGGATGTTGGAGCTCCTCCAAGTACACATCCACAAGGTCATTACCTTGTAATACTATTGAGGTGTCAATTTTTTAATAAATTTTGTTAAAAAATAATCATGAACAAAACATAATTGCTTTCATAAAAAAAATACCTTTGGATATCCTAAACCAAATTTAAACTAATATACATACATAAAAATATATGTTCCCTCCCAATTTATTTTAGAAGTTATTAATAGAAAATATACTTAGAATTATTGGGTAATATATTTAATATAATTATTTATTGGGCAGAATATTTATAAATATTAATTAATAGAAAATATATTTATAATTGTTCCACTCCCAAAATCAATTGGGAGGGAAAACAAACAAATAAAAAATCATTTTCCCAACCTAATTTAGAATAATATGCATACATTAATATGCTTATAATTATTGCACTGAAACAACCAACTAAATAGGGAAACATGCACTAATATGTAGATCAATACTAATATAATATTAAAACAAGCAAAAAGACCCAAAATAAACATTTTCTAAACCCAATTTAAAATTGTATGCATATATTAATATGTCTATAACTATTCCACTTGGACAACTAACTAAATAAAGAAACACTAATTTGCATATCAATACCAATATAGTATTACAACAAACAAAAAGACAAAAAACAATATTTTCTAGACCTAATTTAGGATTAGTATGGAAATATCAATTTATTTATAGTTATTCCACTCACAAAATCAATTCCAAGGGAAAAACAAAATAAAAATAAAAATACCCCCAAAAACTATTTTCTATACCTAATTTTATAATGGTATGCACATGTCAATATGTTTATAACTATTCCATTGGCACAACCAACTAAATAGGGGAACACTAACCTACACATCAACACCAATATGGTATTAAAACAAACAAAAAGATAAAAAATAATATTTTCTAAACCTAATTTAAAATAGTATACAACATCAATATATCTATAACAATTCCACTAACAAAACCACCTAGATCTGGAAACACTAATGTGCAGATCAACACCAATATAGTATTACAATATACACAAAAAGACAAAAAACAACATTTTTTCAAATGTAATTTGGAATCATATGCAACATCAATATATTTATAACCATTCCATTGAATTGAGAGAGAGAAAATCAAAAAAAGAAAAAAGAAAAAAGGCAAAAGAAAAAACCTAATTTAGATTAGTATGCATACATCAATATGTCTATAACTATTCCACTGACACACCCAACTAAATAGGGAAACACTAATTTGCAAATCAACGCCAATATTACAACAAATAAGAAAACAAAACACAAGAAACTTAATTTAGAATTAGTATCCAGACATCAATGTATTTATAATTGTTCCACTAAAAAAATCAATAAATGGAAACAAAAACATTTTCTAAACCTAATCTAAAATGGTATGCACACATCAATGTGTCTATAGCTATTCCACAGTTCCACTAGCACAACCAACTAAATCGGGAAACAATAATCTTCATATCAATACCAATATACTATTAAAACAAAAAAGAAGAAGAAAAAAACAACATTTTTTAAACCTAATTTATAACATTACATGTATACATCAATATGTCTACAACAATACAAACTAAATAGGGAAATATTGCAAATCAATACAAGTATAGTATTGTAGTAAATAAAAGGACAAAAAACAATAATTTTCTAAACCTAATTTGAAATCAATGCAACAATGATATATCTATAACTATTCCATGTGGCATAATAAAGAGAGACAAACAAACAAACAAAAAGACAAAAAAAAAACATTGTCTAAACCTAATTGAAAATAGTATGCATACATCAACATGTCTATAACTATTCCATTTTAGAATAATATGCTTGCATCAATATGTTTATAAGTATTCCATTGGCCCTACCAACTACACTAATATAGAACTACAGAAAGACCAAAAACAAGAAACTTAATTTAGAATTAATGTGTGTGTGCAATTGAAATCAATTATAATAGAAAAACAAATAAAAATACCAAAAAGACATTTTCTAAACCTAATTTAGAATGGTATGCATACATCAATATGTCAGTAACTTTTCCACTAACATAACCAACTAAATAGGGAAACACTAATTTACATATCAAAACCAATATATTATTAGAAATAAAAAGACAAAAAACAACCTTTCTAAACCTAGTTTAAAATAATGTTCATACATCAATATATGCATAATTATTCGATTGAGACAATTAGGAGGGAAAACAATCCCAAAAAATGAAAAAAAACTCATTTTATAAACCTAATTTAGAATAGTAGGCATATAGTAATATGTCTACAACTATTCCACGAGCACAACCAACTAAGTAGGGAAACACTTATCTGCATATTAGCAAAAAAAAAAAAAAAACCAAATCTAATTCTAATCCGAATAATATGCATACATTCAATCTATCTATAACTATTCATTAACACAATCAAGAGGAAAAAACAAACAAACAGAAGATTTTATATATATATATATATATATATATATATATATATAATATATATATATATATAATATATAATATATATATATATAGATATAGATATATATATATATATTCTAAGCCTAATTTAGAATCATATGCATAAATGGATATTTCTATAACTATTTTACTAGCATAGCCAACTAAATAAGAAACAATAATATGTAGATCAACACCAATTTAGTGTTACAACAAACAGAAGAACAAAAAAAACTTTTCTAAATCTGATTTAGAATAATATGCATATATCAAGATATTTGTAGTTATTCCAGCGACATATTATAAGGAAACAAAAATAAACAAACAAAAATATGGAAAAAAATAAAATTAAACCCTATTTACAATAGAATTCTAATCCTGATTTATGATATACATCAATACGTCTATAACTAATCTACTTGCACAATTGCAACAACCAACTAAGTTTGGAAAACTCCTCATATGAGCACTAATATAATAACACAAAAAAGAAAAAGAAAAAAACCAACAGTTTGTAAACTTAATTTAGAATAATATGCATATCAATATATTTATAACTATTCCAGTGACACAATCAGGGGAGAAAAACAAACAAACAAACAAAAAGACAAAAAAAAAAACATTTTCTAAACCTTATTTACACTCAAATGCATACATCAATATGTTTGTAACTATTCCATTGGCATAGCCAACTAAATAGGAAAATACTTATTTGCATATCAACACCAATATGGCATAACCAACTAAATAGGAAAACACTCAATGGCACATCGACACAAATATAGTATTACAACAAACAAAAAGGAAAAAAACAACTTTTCTAAAACTTTTTTTTTTTTAATCAAGATTCTATTCATTCATAAAAAATGAGGTACAATAGTAGCAAATGCAGTTAGTCTCACCCTGACCAGGTTTGTTGGCTACCATGATCAACATATGGAAAAGAAACAGAAATACAACTAGAGACAATTCACAACTTAGGAGGCCAAAAGCACCAATGGACACATAAAGCAAGTAAAACACATGTAACCATGCTAGTCATTTGAAGTAATGGAAGTTGGGTTGTCTAGAGTTGTCCCTAGAGGAAGAGGAGGATGGAAGGAACACTTGATGTGCTCTTCAAAGTGGGCCATCCATGACTCCAACTTCTCCACCTTCTCAGATAATAGATTCTGCCCTCGCTAGACCACCATGATGTGCTCTTAGATGTGGCATTGTAAGCAATGAATTTTGTTCAATGTGGCAATAAGCTCTGCATGCTCTTCCTGCCACACCTACTCTGAGGTTTCGATGTGTTATAGTACCGACTGAATCAAATCTCGGTAGTTTTCCAAATAACATTAACATTCTTGTCTCGGTCTGCACCCCAAATGATTCATCTTCCCCTCTCTACCCATGCCTCTGCGGTGCATCGCTCCACCCCACTGCTGAGTCCGCAAGGTGTGACCCCCACAACCTGTTGCCGAGTCACCATGAACATGGACATTGCAAGCTCTACAGACTGCCTAACCCAAATGGCCAACATTTCTACCACCCCGACTGGGGCCAATCACTGCCACTTCCACCTGCAAGGGAGACTCCCGCACCCTGACCTTCTAAATTATGCATCAATTGGGAAGAAGAACAAGCAAGGCAAGGTACCAAGTGCATTATGGTAGAATTGACACCGCTGAGAAGGGACATAACTAACCAACAAAATACTATATCGACTGCAACTTCAACCATAAAGAATCACCCCACGCACGACAACAATGATCCAGATTCATACAGGAACGCAACAAATTATAGATATAACCACAAATACAAAGATGCAGCAGAAATTATAAGTCATTTCATTAATGTAAAATACTGAAATATGCTTACAAATAGAAATGGAAATAAGCCAGGTAGGGCGATGGTAGCTTAGCTATGAGAAGAGATGTGGCGGCTACATGCCTCTGAATTGTTTTACAATGAGGCTCAAAGACCTATTTATTGTTGAGAAACAATGGAAAACCCTAAACATCCAAAAACCTAATCCTAGGAGATGAAACGCCAAATTGTGGGTCCCGTTTGGGTAAATTGGTACATCAACTTCCCAGGGTTGTAACTTTGGCATACAATCTTCGTTTGATGTGCACAATACCTCATTAGAAAGATCTATCCGAGGACTACAACTATCCGGGTTTTCCCAAAAAAAGTTGTTTAGGGCCTCAAAACAGCTCCAGAAATTTAGGACCCAAAAAATTGCTAAAAATAGTAAATTTTGCTATAATTAAGGAAATTGAAAATTGAAAGAGATAGTTGTGGGGAAGTGGGATAGGTGGGTGGCCACCAACATCCACCAAGATCATTCCTCCCCCCATAGGAAGAATTGGTCCCCATTGTGTTGCGTTCCTCCATGAGATGAGAAAACTTCTGCTGAACTTGGTCCCTGGTGAGTTGTTCTGAAACCTCTGTTGTGTCAAGTAATGGTGGGAAGCATGGTCGAGGGTGGTCCACATTGAACACTCGGTGCAAGCGAAGGAATGGGGGAATGTTATGCTCTAAAGAATTGTTTCCCACAACCTTGGTAATGGTGTAAGGACCATATCAGAGTGGTATGAGCTTCTAATAAGCTCTTGTAAGGAATTCTTTCTGCAGATGTAACTAGACTTTGTCGCCCACTTGAAACTTGTGTGGTACCTGATGCTGATCATGTCACTTCTTGTACTTGGCATTTTCCAGAATGGAGCGGCAATCTATCAACTTGTTGGGTAGAGGTGCTCTGGGAGTCAAATCAAATGAATGATTGACTTGACAGTGCAATGGTACCCCTGTGGGTGAGGAGAAGATGCTCCTATCTTCTTTCATGATTGTATCCATTTTCTGTTGTTGTTGCGTGGAGGAACACTTCGCGGGGGTCATGGATGTGGCGACGATCTTCCCCTTACTTTGGGAGCGAACCAGACAAAAAATGAATTTCCTAGTCTGGGAGATGAGCTTGCTTCATTTCTTCGCAATGATCAAAGAGGTGGCAGTAGGTGGGGCTACCTCCAGTATCCTGTACAATGAATT
>APFE030516464.1:0-13922 GCA_000404065.3 Pinus taeda | reverse complement strand
ATGGTGGTTTTTTTCATGGTTCTAGGTTGTTGCTTTATGTCAATGTTTTTATTTGGTGCTTTATTGAAAGCTCTAGAGCATATACAATATGTAATTTTATTTTTTAATAAAATTACCATTTTTCCTTGGGGAAAAGTGTGTAAAAACTAAATATTACAACTCTAAAAAAACTATACAAATATGTTTAAAAGTGTGTAAGTTATTAGATTTAAAAGACAAAATGCATCATTTCACTTGCATATTTTGTAAAAAAAAATTGAAAAACACTTTCCATTGTACTATTTGCAATCCAAATATTTTGCAAAAATGTTTCAAAATATACTCTAGGAAATTATAAACCTCATTGTTTTGAGAAAATGTAGCAAACCAAAAATAAGTTAAACAATAACACTAATAAAAAACACATTTATAAAATATATGTTGTATATTACTTTTTCATTATTCTATTTTTTATCTCTTTAGAATTTTATTTAAAAATTTAAAATAATACCAGCTTTGAAGCTAATGTGGTTTTATTTAGGTAAAAAACTAATCAAGAGTCATGCAAACGAACTAATCCATTTATGTGGGAAACAATGTAAAATTATGCATTTTCAAGTATGTAAAAAATGATAGTAGAAAGCTAATCAACAATCATGCACAAAAACTAATCCACTTATCTGTTGGACATTGCACAAACATGCATTTTCAAATGTGTAAGACTTTAAATACAAAATAAAAATTAAGATAATATCAATTTCAAGTTTGTGTTGTTTAAGTGTTATTATGGTAAAAAACTAATATGTAAAAAAGCTAATACCAATTTGAAGTTTGTGTTGTTTCAGTATTAACATGGTAAAAGACTAATATCTAAAAAAAAAAAGATATTTTTCAAATTTAAACATTTGAAAAAACATGTTTAAATCTTTTGAAAACTACTAGACTAAGAATAAAAAATAAAAATAAAAACAAGATAATATCAATTTTTGTATTGTTTTAATATTAACATTGTAAAAGCCTAATATCTACAAAAAAAAAAGTTAGATATTTTGCAAATCTAAACATTTGAAAAAACATGTTTAATTTTTTTTTGTATATTGTTAGACTTACACTAAGAAATAAAAAATTAGGATAATATCAATTTGAAATAAATAAATCAACCCATCACTTTATAAATAAATAAATTATATAATAATAAAATAAAAAGAATAACAAGAAAAACTAAAATATTATACATACCTTAATATAATAATTATAAAACTCATTAACATCACACAACACGTCAAATTGGACCTAGGTTACGTCCAACTTAGGGCCATGCTGACGTCCCAGACTATTAAAATACGCTCAACTTGGACTTATGTTACCCACTTTTATCATAAAATGCTCAAATGAAAAGTCGTTGATTGAAACTTGGTTAGTGGTACGACAGTAACGTCGGTTGTCTTCACCTATTAGAAAATGCCGCATATGTTCCACAGTTTTCTTTTATATAATTATTATATTCTTTAATATAAAAATTAAAATATTAATATATAAAATTTAAAATATTGTTTTATTATTATTTATAATTAATAGATTAATGGTATTTTTCATTATTAAATATAATTTTTGAAAGAAATAAAATAACCAAAAAATATATCTTTCGCATTAGCTTTATTTAATGTTTTTTTTTTTTAATTAATTAGATAAACCGTGATTTTTCATTATCAAAGTGATAATGTTTTTGAAGAAATAAAATAACCCAAAGATTAACTATGTGTCAATATCTTTATTATAAAAACTCCTTGCTGCACAACTAATATTAATTATTAAAATCATATATAATAATAATCATTTTGTCAATTTTACACAACTAATATCAATTGAGGCTCACAAACATCAATTGAATAAAACATACAATAGAATATTTACTCTTCACACCATATAGATAAAATCTGCTTGCCGTTTATTTCAGGAAAACTGCATTGTAACCTGCTGGAATAAAAACTGTCACGTTCTAATTTTTCCTCTTTCTAAAATTGTTACTTCATTTTCTTCCTTTTTTTTACTTTGCTCCATACATTGAAGCCAGTTCTATAGAAAAATAAAGAACTATTGTAATCCGGTTTGATTCTTTGTTCCAAGTCTTAGTTTTCAATTGAAACTAGTCCTGTAAAAAAATAAAGAACTGTTGAATAACACTTTGAATCTTTGTTCCAAGTCTCAGTTTTCTGAGATTCTGAGTACGTGCCAAGCTTGGAGTAATACACCAAGAACGGGATCATTTCCATCGGCCAATGTATACTTCTGGTGACTGGAGTGTTATTGATGGAAGGGCAAATCCTTTTGCAAGAGGCATTAGATCAATTAGCTTACCCAGGAAGGCGTGTTCTCACAGAGCTTAACTGCATCATTAGTCGCCTGGCCGATGACATACATACATATAAGGCTGAGAAGGCTTGTGGAGAATTGGCGTCCAATATTGAATGTTATATGAAAGAACATCCTAGAAGTACAGAGGAAGTGGCCGTGAATTACATGTACAGCCTTCTAGAGCCGGCAGTGAAGGAGCTGACGTGGGACTTTCTGAAGCTCTATGACACATCGGATGTCGACATCCCATTCGAGTGCAAGAAGATGCTAATGGAAGATGCTAATGGAAGAGACTCGAGTGATGATGGTGATATTCAAGGAAGAAGATGGTTTCGGATGAGCACTAAAAGGGGTTTATGAAATCTTTTGAGATGAGGAATTATTCATTAAATCTCAAAATAAAATAGGTTGTGTTCTAAAGAGGTAATTTTTCCTTTTTTAGGTTGAATTTTCACTTGATTTTATTTGAAATTTAGTTAGAAATTGGGGAAATTATAGTTGTAAGTTGTCGAATTGATTCATTTCGAAATTTGAAAACACAATTTAATTAACAACGTTATAATATTAGTATATCTTGATTCTGTAAAAAAAGAACTAAAAAAGTGGCAACATTTGTCTAACTTCTAGAGTCGCTTTCTTCCCGATGATAGCCTTTTGATTTTAAGACCTTGTTTGACTCTCTTTCTTTAGAAGAGGGAGCCGGTTAGCAGGGAAATTTTGGTTTCAAAGAAAGGCAATTTTCTGGTGTCGATGGTATTCCTCAGGGGTTTATCTAATTAATTTTATTCTAATTATAAATGGTCTGGTAGAATTTTATGGAAAGGCTATATTTGGTACTAAAGATGGAAATTTTGGTTTCAAAGAAAGGCAATTTTCTGGTGTCGATGGTATTCCTCAGGGGTTTATCTAATTAATTTTATTCTAATTATAAATGGTCTGGTAGAATTTTATGGAAAGGCTATATTTGGTACTAAAGATTTTATAAATTTGTTCTAAAGCCAAATGATAAATTATTGTGAATTGTATAGCCATTACATTGCTTCATGTCATCTTATAAAAACTTTGTATTCTACCAAAGAGGATATATTGAAATTCTAGGAAGAGTCTATATTTGGTGGGGCTTTGACTAGAGGTCTTAGTCTTAATAAATATACTCCCAAGCCTTATGATGGAATAGTTAATGTTTCTAACAAATTTTAAATGTGTAACCCTCGGTGATTATTTTCTATCAAAGTGGCTTTGTTTTTATAATATTATTCTTTTAGGAACTCTCATTCCTAGTTAAGAGGAAATGTATTAGGTGAAGAATTTTGATTACAATGTTGCTTTAATATTGATAGATTTTTAATAATGTTTTGATAGGATTAAATAAAGTTTTTACTTTTAAATGCTAGGATACAATATACTTAATATTTGGAGAAAATTTTACTTTGACCATATTTACTTTAAGGATAGACTTTATTGAATCTAAAATATAAGATTTAATATTTGAAGAAACTTTATAATAATGATTAGTGTTTTGTTCAATGATGTTTCCTCTCATATGGAAGTTAATGACAACTTACTAATAATGTTTATCTTCGAAGATCAATCAAACAATGTTGTCTTCTTATTTTAGTGTTTTGTTTCATATGTTGAAGCTCCACATTATGTCTCAAGAGATTTATTTTTAGAGCCCAAGTTTATTCTTACCTAATTAGTAAGAGATTCTTAGAAATGGATTACCCTTCTATATATTATGTCTATAATTGTTTATTTAAGAAATTTGATACAAAACTTGCTAAATGGTATTAAAAGACTTTTTAATTGGAATAAAGATTTCAAGCATGTTTAGAAGTCATATAATCTTTGCATATCAATTGTGCTTCTTGCTGGTTTTTAAAAATTTTTCATTTTAAAAATCAACAATTCTCGTTGTTATCATTTTGAAAAAATAATAATGAACTATTTTATTTAAGATTGGGTTGTTTTGTTTCAATTTTTGGGGTCATGGCCTTTCTCAATAAAGGCTCTCGAATACTTGTTAGATTGGAAAGTTCACTAGGTAAGGTGAACATATATATATATTTGTTGGGTCAAATGTCAAAGACCTAAGTCATGCTCACTTTGCAAATGATCCCCCTTCCTCACAAGAAAAAGGAGATTGAGTGTTTAAAAAATGTGATGAAATTCCTAGATATCTTTCATATATCCTTAGGGTCTGAAGATTCCATGGAACAAAACTATATCATATAAACAATTCTAAAGAGATTCTAAATTAATTAATGTAAGTTAGTTGTAGAATCAATTTAGGTAGATCTTTAAATTTCTAGGCATCCCTTTCTTTTTAGGCCTCAACAAAAGAGTTGTCGCAAGTTCTAATTCAATGAAATGAACAAAATGTGACAAAATGGATTATGAAGTATATGTTCTCAGTAGTTAGACACCAAATTTATATGAATGTCCTAGGTTCTACGCATGTTTATTATTTCCTATGTTAGTGTTCCTTGGCCTTGATTTATAGTATATTGGAAAAGGTTATGAGATATTTTACAATCTTAAGCCCAATGCATGCCTTGTCCTATAAAATCACATTGTCCAAGGTAAATCAGTCTGTCAAATAAATTTTGCACCTTTAGCGTGAATTGTGTTATGCCATGTAGAATCTATGATGCATAACTTCTCTTGAACTCTTCAACATGCAACCTTAAGTAACTATGCTAGAAATATTGTCTATATCAATGACATATGATCACATGATGTGTCACCATTGGCATACCACCCATCACCACCCAACAACACTGCATTATGCAAATTGCTAGCAATACTATACTCAATGTATATTCGACATTTTTTTGTAAAATTGTGTCCAATATGAAGAAATGAATCAGGAAGAAATTCAATATGTCTTATGAAAATGTCATTAACTATCCAGGTCTTTTTTTGCTATGTATGCACCCTAGATACACCAAACAAAAACTGATACACATCAAATATTTTACTAATCCCCTCTTCTTTTGCATTTGTCCATTTTTCTCTATCAAACACATGCTTGTCACAAAAGGCAAGTAATTTCTTATGCTTGCAGTCACATGGTTTTGTATGAGATGATTTCAAATTAGCGTTACAATAATCAATGCAAGAAAAAAGTCCATTCGAGAAACAATGGAAACAATTTGCATCTCTCACAACAATTCCCTTCCTGGTGATCATCAGAATGAGATTTTTGGCATTGTGGTAGCGCCCACAAACATGAAGGTTCTTGGTAATCTGGATAGCTGATTTAGGCATCTGTTGATAACCAAAAGCAATTTCAAGCTTCTTGATGTGGCCATAAATTATTTGCGCCTTGTCCTAATCATCTACCTCCTTGACAGAGAGAGACCCTTCTTGTGATTATACCGAACCTTGATCACTATAGTCCCACTGAATTTCTCATTGTTGTACCAAGATAGAGTTTCACCCTTGACAGTGAGACAAACCTCCCATTTTCTATTGCCACTCATGTACTAAACAATCTCATTGCTTAGTTTGGTCATTTGGCAGACATTAATAAACTTATATTATCTTATATACATTTATTACTAAGTACATGGACATATAACATGGGGCATGTACTCTATAAGCGATATTTCTTACCTTATCCATTATCTCAAAAGATTCATATCTCAAGGCTTTTATTTTCTTCTATGGTCTTGTTGACATGGGAAAATGTTCCTTGTCAACTTCATCGGATTATTGGGCAAAAAGCCCAACTATTGAAATGGCAAGCCAGTTGGTTATGGACCAACTACCATAATCTAGGATTGTTGGGTTAAAAATGAAATGCAACTAATAATGTAATGCAAGTGTGTAATATGAAATCTAGCCTAACTAAATCCTATTTAGAAGTAAAGAATAAGTTGACATGAAATGAAATTAAATACAAATGCTAAAAGAAACAATCCACTCACTACAACTTATGATAATGAAGATGGTTGGGCGATGCTCGTCATGAAGCTCATGTAATCGGTGTATCTGGTAGAGGGGGTGTGGGCAAAACTTTCTTGCTTAAAATCATCTACAATACCTACAAAAAAAGAGGTGAGTCATTTTTTTGTTTTGTCATTTGGTTTATAGTTTGTGGGAACTTTGAAATTGAACAATTTCACGCTTCAATTGCTAAGGCTCTGAATTTAAGTCTCGAGGAAACTGCTAATGCTAATATTAAAAAGATGAAATTTACTGCATCTCTAGAAAGAAAGAAGTGAGCATTAAATATTCTTGGAAGAAGACGCAAGTATGGTTGAGTGATGCTCATTGCAAAGCTCAATACAATCTCCATTTAACCAACTCAAATTTTTACTCGCCCTCCCTAAATATCTATATCCAAAATGTCTTCCTAGATTCTAGGAAGAAAGGGTTTACATAGTGGATATTGTTTTGCCTCTTAAATTCCCCTAGCCATGATCTCATGTTTGCCTCTATGGATTCCCTCACCTAGATTTAAATTAGTCGAAGAGGAACAAACATATATGGATTTATATATACATACGAATAAGAGGCAAATTGGTTCTAAATGTTCTCTAGTAATTTCTAGCATATAAATTTTTTACCATCATGTAGGCTCAATATAGTATCATTCAAGTCCAATATGCATTGACCTTAAACAGAAGTACCCACATGTTTCCCATGTAAATTATTAATGTATTAACATGAGGCTTAGGCATCACTGGGGAAGCTACCAACAAAATGGAGATGGCACCTTGGATGAACAGTTGATTAATGAGCTACTTCCTAGCTTTCATGATGATGATTCATTTATAGTTTTTAGGCATCTTTTCCTTCTATAACAAAAATGGAATGGAGGCATGAAATTTGCAATTAAAACTACAAAATTAGTTGTGCTTAATGTCAAGCAAGCAAACCTAATGGAAATGTCACTCTTAAGATAGGAATAACATAGGTTATTGGAGAAACATTTTTTTTAGATGACACAAATTAAAACAACAAAAGGAGAGGATACAAAATTTCATGAATCAAGACTCTTAGTATACATTTTTCAAACATAATGTGAATGAATTTGTCCTTTACTTTCACAGTTGTGAGGAACCAATTGTGCCACTTATTATTGACTTCTTAAATGATATTTTCACAAACAAGGATTATGATGGCAATATCATCATGGTCAAATAACAATTAGAATGGGGAATTTCACAATTGTGAGGAACCAATTGTACCACTTATCATTGACTTATTACATGATATTCTCACGAACAAGGATTGTGATGCCAATATCATCATGATATAAAACAATTAGAATGGGGAATTCATAAGTGGCAAGAAAGATTCAAGATTTAGATGACATCATCAAATGGTAAGAGCAATACAATTTGACCCCAACCAATGTACACTCCTTTCTACAAAGTGAAATATGTTAGTTTTCTTCCAACATTTATTAAACCAAATTTATGAAATGCATTTAAACACATTGAGTCACTATGGAAAGAGAATGATGGGCACCTAGTTGAGGTTATGAAAATGATTGAGAACACTGGGCACCTAGTGCAGGTTATGAAAATGATTGAGAATGGTGGGCACCTAGTTGAGGTTATGAAAATGATTGACTTAGATAAAATACAATTCTCTTAGGAGACAAAAAATAATACCATTCTTTTATAGTTTGGACATTTTACACTAAGGAAATAGAGATAAGAAGAAACAAGGAACTAAATTAAGAACATTTACTTTGTTATGAAATGTTTGATTTAAATAATTTACTTATAAAGGTTCTAGAATCTTAATGAAGAGCATTTTCATAAATCCTTCACTTTGAACATACCTTGGTTGGAATCTCCCTGCAACATAACATATGATAAAAAAGAAACACTAGAAAAGAAACAAAATTGCATAAAATTTTGACTTCTTTCCTTTATGCTATTGTTTCTTTTGAAGAAATAAAATAATCCAAAGATTAACTATTTGTCAATTTCTTTATTATAAAAACTCCATGTTGCACAAGTAATATTAATTATTAAAATCATATATAATAATCATTTTGTCAATTCTACACAGCTAATATCAATTATTGAAGTTATATATAATAATCTTTTCTTTATGATGGTGCTTATATAAACCATTTGAAGATACAATAACTCATTTAATCGCTAGAACCTATCACATTTACATATGCTTTTATTTTAAAAACGTTTAGTAATTAATATTTTATATTTTAAAATTAATAATTTAAATTATTTGTAAATATTTATATTATTAATTTTAAATTAAACTTTTGTTGTATTTTTATTTTAATTAAAAAATAATAAAAATTTTCATGTTCAAATTTATAAATAAAGTTAATAAAAAATCTTAAAAGAATAAATTAAGAATATAACAATAATTTACATCTCAAAAATAAATATAGGATCTCAACGATTCAAATTTGATTAAGATAAGATATGTGGTGCAACACTTAATAATACACAATGGATAACATAACATATACAATGATGACATTTCAGGTGAAACCATGTGCAAGTAGCATATACAATGATGACATCTCAAATGAAACCATGTGCAAGTAGCCTATAGTCAAAACTTGTTTAAGAAAGATAGAGAAAAGACTTGGAACAATATTGAACATGATCATGGAAAAGATTGAGGTCGTTCAGAAAAAGCAATTTGCAAATTAAATTTGATTTGACTCATTTTTAACAAACTCTCTTGGACCTAGTAAACATACAATCAAAATGCATTTGAAAGAGACAACGAAAGTTACTAGGAGGCGTCAATGTTATGAGACGGGGAAGGAGGAGGTTCACTCATTGTGATATGTTACTTTGGAAAAACACTTCTAACATTCAAGGTTACAAATAGATGCATGATTAAGATGTTGTAGGGTTATAACGTGAGCTTTGGACATTATACATGGGACCTCTTCCTATTAATGTCAAGGAACTTAAAGTAAGAACTATTCAAATTGTTGTATATTGGATTGGGAAATAGGTATCTAGTAAATCATCAACAATGGTTAAACATCACTTGAGGAAAATGGTTAAACATTTGTAGTCTCACAATCCATGAGTGTCAAGCATCTCTAGCCCTGATAATTAATGGGCATCTAGACATAACCAAGTAAATACCTAAAAGGAAAAATTAATTTTCCTCTAATATCGTAATAGGGCATCAGAATATATAAAGTGGTCCTCAATATTAAGATTTAAGAAGTTTGGAAAATACAATGTTATTGACAAATATGGTTACTTGTCCCAATGAAAAACTAATGGGAGCAAACTCTACACTAAGTAAGAGGTAACCTTAAGCTGCAAGGGAGCTAGAGTTTGGTGTACCCTAGGCATAAATTGTGCCCTTTTTTGCACTTGAGATATAAGTCTAACTAGCTTTTAATTTTGGGAAAGAACAACTCTCTAAGATTAGAAATGTGGACCCACTGTATGCTCTACAAATCTCAAATGAGTGCCCTTGTTTATTTTTCTCTTAGAGAGATAAGGAACATCCATTTAAAAACGAGGTGAAGCAAGGAAGAGAATCTTGCATATCACCTTGAATCGATCCTATGGTATGCGTGCTTCATAGAGGATTTGATAAAATATACGTATATATTAGAAGACCTCTTTGTGAGTTTCCCATCCCATTGAGTCTATGTATCATCATGATTACATGAAGTATCATTGAGGTAATTAGTGGGGTTGTGCCATTCTACAATAATCATATCATGAATCATTGATCTCTTTTCATTAAGTTGTTTGGATAATCGTCATGATAAGCACTCTCTCCCCTAAATGTATGCCCTCCTCAACCCCCAAACCTTATACCCATATAGGAGGGTAGGTGTGACAAATGGTTGAATGACTCGAAACCTTGATTGAATGTCCTTAAATTGACACTAAAAACATTGTTTTTCAAGAGTTTTTAAAGCCACATATCCCTTACTAAGTCAAGTATTTACTACTAGAGTCAAGCTAAAGTTTGGTCTAGAGAAGACAACCCCCAATATACATATGAGAAAAACTACTACAAGCCTCTTACCTTTGTATGTAAAATTCACATCTCTTGACTCCCTTTTAGGGATCTTAAAGGCCATGAATTTTGTTTTCCTAGATTAACCTAACATTGATGAGTGAGTGTCACAAAAGGAAGTTATGATTTTAAGTTGTCTCTAGATCCCCCTCACTAGGTGCAGCATGGGGATCATGTCATTTACAAATAAGAAAATATTGATGGATGATTTGACGAGAATGAAACCATCTATGGTAATCATTGACTATGTTATGATTCCTCTATTTTATCATTGGAAAGTCTAAAAAGTTTAGGATATAGTGGGCATTCTTGTTTTACTCCTGCATTGATCTAGACCTCCTCTATTTATTAGCCCTCATTTAAACTATGCCAACACTAGCTTTCTAAAGTGTCATAACAATCAATACTGCCAAGAGTGGAAGACCCAAAGCCTTAACCCTATTCGTGAACAAGTGCCATGACATTCTATCAAATGACTTGCAAAATTCTAAAAAGAGACAATGTACTTTACACTCATTGGGCTTAACCAAAGTAAATATATGATTATGAATACAATGGTTCTCCCCAAATCTTATTCATCCTTTGGTTGTCATCCTCTGTCTTTATGCATATGGAAATGTGAATATCTAAAGTTGTGGCAAAGATCTTACCTAGGATATAGCCAACCATAACAATGTACCCCATATCTTGTTTTTCCTTTGGTTCTCATCTTCTTTGCCTTTGTGCATATAGAGAAGAGAGTATATAGGGTTGTGGCAAAGATCTTACCTAGGATATGACGAACCATGACAGTGACGTTGTTATTAAGATAATTATGGTCTCATGTAAAAGTCATAAATGACACTCAAGTTCTAAAAGATGTGAAAATTCATAAAGATCCCATAAAATTAAACATGTTAGCAATATACACTGCTAAATTTAAAAAATTATACATAATAAAAATAAAGTAAGATAAAATAAAATAAAATAAAATAAAACCAAAATTCCATTTTCCCTTATAATCACTTTTAATCAATCAATTATAATTTAAACAATCTAATTAATAATAATCTAAAATAAAATTTCACTTATAATCACTTATAATCAATCACATTATAATTTAAACCATCTAAATAGGTATACTTATCTTAAACAATTTTTCATATTTATAAATTTCATAAAACTCTATTAAAACAAAAATTAATAATTATTTAAAACCCATTATCATTAATTATCGCTCAACATTGAGAGCAATTACCACTAGTTTATAATTTTTATATAGTTGGTGTATTCTAACTCAATCTCCTAGTAATTTGTATTAATGTAATATTATATTAAGAACAATATTATATATTATATTATATTATATATCTATTTTGATATTGTTCTTAATATAATATTAATTATAACAAATTACGAGGGTTGAGTTTAGAATATCATATTATCATATTAAATAAAAATAAAAAATTTAATATATATATTTTTTGATAAAGCAGTTTAGTTAATTTCTAACTTTAATTATTGGTTAATTATTTCTAATAATTGTTTTTAATTAATTATTATTATAAATTTATTGAATAAAATCATTGTTTGAATATTAACACATAAGAAAAATATTTTACAACAAAAGTGAAATAATGACACTAATCTCATACATGCATGTCCTTTAAATATATTATTTTGTTAAATTAATCTTCATTATACAAGGGCTTCCTTCTTAGGAAAATGGCCCTCCGAGGAAAAGTATAAACAACAAAACCTAGAGTTATTTTAACTCATCAAACCCTCTGTAAAACTTCTCCTTCAATATTGTTCGTTGTTGGATCATTCTCCCTTGCTATCCCTTGCTCTTCCTCCTTAGACTCTACACACTTGGATGAATATCCTTCTCCACCCAATCACTGAGATCTCACTGTCTTATTGTCTTGTTCCCTCTAGATGTGTCTTTTCCCTTACCTTAGCCATCTTTTTATTGTTGAAAAATGGCAACAAGAAATGCTAAAAATAGAAGTGCTAAAAATAGCAGTTTGGGTACCAGTGCTGGATTGGGCAACAGGGAATGAGAAATGGAAGTGCTAAAAATAGAATTGCTATTTTTAACATTTCAGGATGGATTCCTATTTTAGTTAGTCCCTGGACTAAAAATAGGAAGTAAAATTCGAATTTGAACATAACAACTGTTTGGAAATAAATAAATTAATTCTCCATGAGTTAATTAGTTGTGAAAAATCAAACATGAAGTCTATGTGAGGACATGCAACAATTTATCTATTAATTGAGGAATTTATCCATTAGTTGAAGAGATAAGGATGAGTTATAGTTTGAGTAGTCATTAGTTGGCTCAGTTAACTGAGTCAAGTCCAGTTATAATTGATTTAAACAGTTTGTTTAAATCAATGTGAGTTTAATTAGTTAATGCATGCTTGCATATAACTGCTGCACTTCAGATAACTGGAGATTCTCTAATGAATAACTCATGCATGTCAGTTCAGACAGAGACCCAGTTGAGATCAAAGAAGGGACAATGTATTACCAGTTGGATGAATATTTTTCCTATAAGAAGCTCATCAATGATGAGGATTTATCTCCTTCAGGACTGTGTAGTTGGATCAACGGTTAGTGAGTGTGTGAAGAGGCTAATTCACAAGTGGCTACACTCGACCCCAATAAGAATTGCGCAAAGAAATAGGAGGCTTGGAGGGCAGACTAGAGGTTAGATAGAGGCCTTTGACTGTGTATGAGCAGTAGAGGTGTTGGGTTGTGTTATATTCTTTCCACGACTAACCTACATAGTGAACCAGGGGATTAGAGGGGGGGTGGAGCCCCCCCTTTGTTGCGCCGATTACACAGCGGGGGGGCGGCAGCCCCCCTGTCTGGGGGGTTTGAGGGGCGCGGGTAGCCCCCCTCTACAGGGTCCAGGGCAGCGCCCCGAGAAAATTTGTTTTGGACCCTATATTAGGTTGGGCGAACCTACCTATGGTTTTTCGGTCCATGGTTTTGGATGCGATGGTTTTCGGTCCATGGTATTGGATGCTTTGGCATGTATAAATATGTACTGTAAAATTAAAAGGAGCATACATGAAAAATCAAGCTGGTAGTCCCGGTTTTGGATTCCATGGGAAAAATCTGTGTATATGTGTTTTATGTTGTTATGCTGTCACATTTTTATTGTTCCTTGATTAGAATTCGTATGTAGGTAATTTCTGTACGGGTTAAAACCTTACATTTAGGTATCAGAGCTGTTTGCTTCAAGGGGACGCCTTTGTTGCTGAGGGGTTTCGCTCGGGCCTGTGGTAGACCCTGTTCAGTGGAGATCTGCGAGATCGATTTTGGTGGTGAAAGAAGATGGTGAGCAGTGGAAAGATAGAGATTGAGAAGTTCAATGGTCAGAGTTTTGAGTTGTGGAAACTCAAGATGGAGGATCTGTTGGTGGATAAAGATCAGTGGATCGCGGTAGATCCGGGTACTAAACCAACAGGAGTGACCAATGAAGAATGGAAGAAGCTGGATCGGAAGGCAAAGAGCACAATACGATTGTGTGTCTCAGATTCAGTATTGCTGAATGTATCAGGGGAAGCTACGGCGAAGGCTCTGTGGGACAAGTTAGGGAC
>APFE030516463.1:0-16901 GCA_000404065.3 Pinus taeda | reverse complement strand
GCCATCAATTTTAGCGTCCATGCCATTCATCTTAGCGTCCATGCCATTCATCTTAGCTTCCATGCCATCCATCTTAGCTTCTACACCCTTCTTTAAATAATCCATCTTAGCTTCTACATCTTTCCTCAAATCATATCTCCGCAACTATAGCGCAAAACATTTTGAAATTCAGACGAGAGATTCAGCGAGATGTCTTCGTAAATGGGTTTTTTTTTAGCTTCTGAAACGTCGCGGAAAACAAGTTATTGCGAAAATGCCATGATGACCTGTTTGGAGTAGAAAAACCCTAGAATCCAAATCTCTGATACCAAATGTTACGAAACCAACTCAAGAAAAGATAGAAAAGATAGATCAACGCCTTAGAATTTAGCCTCTTCGAGGGGGCAACCTCCTTTACATTACTCAAATGAACAATTCTTGGATGATTCAAATGACAAAACCTCCTTTCTATATATAGGAGTTTAAAGAGTCACAATATAACCCAGCCGACCTAACAATAATAATATAAAGCCACAAAAATAACAATAGAGGGATTCTATGGGGCACAGTAATAACAATATGGGGACTATAGGGGCACAAAAATATTAATAAAGGATGCAACTACAATAGTAATGGGGTAATCACTAGTATTATAGGGACCCATCACATGCTATGAAAACATCCCCAGAATTCTAGTTCTTATTGGAAAACATTCAAACTTGGTTGAACTAACATGCACCTAAACGAGAACATTGGAAACTGTGACCCAACAGAAGTGAAGCAAGATATTCAAGCATTTACACTTCTTGGGAGAACCCAATCCTCCCATAAGAGTAAACCAGCCTCTTCTCTCTATAACGAGGGTGCACATGAGCTGCTCAGGCCTTAGCACCATGACCTCACTCCAAGTACCCTTCACTAAATCAAATGCAATGATATTATAAGGTCTAGTAGATGTGAGGAAATAGATAACTCCATTACAGTAGACTGGGTCATTGGGTGTCCGCACAACCAACCTCACAGCATATTCACAGGGGACTTCTCCAATCACATGCCATGAATCAACGCATGAATCATAAATTTCTATTGTGGGTTCATAGTTGTTACCATTTTGAGAAGACCCGCCAGCTACAATGACCTGAAAGCTACCATCACAACCATATTTGTCAGTAGGGCCAAATTTTCTCTCAATTCCACAAATTCACGGATTCAAACGAGGACGGTGCAACGCAGGTAGAAGCCTCCATTTCTTTGCTATTGGATTACAGATTGCAAGATGGTGTGATCCAGTGGAGCTCCCCTTGATAAGGAGATGCTGACCAATTGCTGCCACAGGAAAATGAATGTATGGGGGAAGAAAACAAAGAGGAATTTTCCGTCAAAGCTTCCAGCTGGTCAAGCGGTGTGCACAATTTTATGAAATGATGTGTCAAAGCAGGAAACATCGAAGCCTGCTACACTCTGGGCATGGTAAGCGCGTTGATTATTTACCCCCTTTTAGCTTTATTCCTTCCATCCATTTTCACCAATAAAGCAAACTTACTCTGTCAAAGCCATAGCCGACAATAGAATAAACGAATAAAAGTCTGCATAGTAGCCCATGAGATTACTTTATTTAAACGTTTACGATTCCAGAGAGCTGCCTTAATTTAATCCCCCTTCATGTGCATATCTAATTATACTATCTTGAAAACCGAGGCAGCGGAGCATCATTGATGGCCAAGGCTGCCATTTCATCACACGCCGCAGCCCTATACTCCCTAGCCATCATTCAATTCAACGGCAGCAGAGGCACAAAGAAAGATAAGGATCTCAAAGTCGAGGTAGCCCTCTGCTCTAGGTCAGTGTTTCTTGGCCACATGGACACCTTGCGAGAGCTCGGCCATTGCCTGCAGGTCGGTTACGACATTACCAAGAACATAGCCAAAGGAATGCGCTTTCTCGTCTAGGCTAACGCTTGGGAGCTCGCCTCAATCTTGCCCACCCATTACTTCAGAACACATCAAGATACATGGCTCTAGCCTTTTGAACCATGGCTTCAAGAACCTAAATGGCAGCAACAGATGGAAAAATCATGCCATTGGAAGTCATGCTTTCATTCAGGTGGCAACATGCACCCTCCTGAGCGATTTCAAGTGTAATGTCCCTGTGCCAGAACTGCATCCTATGAATAAGTTTTTGGTTGACTGGTTCAAACTCCAGCTGCCGGTTTCGGCCTTCGGTTGTGTTCTCATCGATTCTTCGGGAGGCCAGATACTAGGAGATGTTAGAGCCTAAATCTACCTTAGGCTGAGAAAGGTAGGATCCAGGGCCAACATCAAACCACGCTTAACCTGGTAGCTAGCCCTACCAAGTCGAGAGAGGGCTCTTTCCTGGTCAATCTCAGCAAAAATATGATCAATAAGGGCTTGAGATGACTGATATAAATGATGATCTTAGGCTAGGTATGTGTGTAAATGAGTTTTATTGAATAAAATGATGTTTTGTTGGTTCCAATGGAAAGGCAAATTTTGGGTGCAGGGAATGAGGCTCAATTTTACAAGGATCTCAATGGGGCAAGGTAGGCATCTGGTTTGGCACTTCAAATTGAATGAGATGGAGAGATTAGACAGGTGAGGAGCTAAAGAGGGCAAGAGAAACCATGGATCCTCTTCAAACAACTGAAAACATCAACAAACTAAAGCAAACCCCAGGTAGAGCACTGCAATTTCAATGGATTCTACCCTTTCCCTTGTTTGTTTTAGTTAAGAAGAAGCAAGATAGATAAAGGCATACATAACACATAAGTAAATTCACAATTACAGAAGAAAGCACTATACCAAAACAAATTTCCACATGAATCCCAAAGAGTGTTGCAAACCCTAGTCTCAATTCCTTAGCCAAAATGTTGAGATGAGTATACAATAAAGCTCCTTGCTTTCTCAAAAGTCCAACCCTGCTAATGGCTGAAAAATCACAGGATATAGACAAACCATAGCTCATCCTAGCCTCTAGGGATTGAACTAACATGTTTAGAAGCTGTTCCAACTAATTATAAACTGAGAACTAAAAATTAGGCAGTGGAACAACATGCCTCTAGAAACAGGGGAATTGATTCATTCAGTTTCAAACAACTTTTGATAGATGAATCTACCTCCATAAGTGAAAATTTGACATATTCACATCATGATCCATCCATTTGCATGAAATTACATCACAAGTTTGACATTAAGAAGGAGAAAAAGTCAAATTGTCAAAACTAGGCGAAAAACAAAGCATTCTTGGTCAAACTGAGCAAAATTTACCCAATGTGCCGCGCTGATTTATCTATGCGTAGCACCTGTTGGGAGCCTCTTTTGGAGGTCTTCCCGGTGTCCACATTTGCTCCAAGTGTGCTTTTTGGAACGGTCTGCCTGTCTACTTTCCAACCCAAGTGGAATTTTTGAATTTGGCCTCCATTTGCCCCTCCAAAACTGAATGCTTCCAACACTGCTTCCTGTGTGTCAAAATATGGGCAGTAAGGTCATTTTTTGAGTATTTTTGACCTTTTTGAGGGCTCAAAACCTATCAAAATTTATTGGCCATTGGTAGGCAAGCATATTTTTCCATGCAAAATCCAAAAATTCTGAGTTTTTTTCATTTGGAGGCTCCTATCAAAAGCGAGCGCTAGGTGGCGTGACACATAGGGGCAAAAAATTCTGTTTTTTGTGCCAAAAATTCCAAAAATGCAAAAAGTGCCCCAAATTTTTTTAAATTTGGGCTGAGTCTTCTCCATCAAGCATTATGTTGGGCCAAGGAAGCCTCAACCAATATCTAAAGTCTATCATGCTCCTTTCGCCTCCTCGATGCCCTCTTCAATTTTGCCTTTAAACTCTTGATTCTTGCCTTGCAGACTTTGTTTCTAGCCATGTAATGATAAGCCATATGCCTCAACAATGTCTTCTACCTATTGGCCTTCTCCAACAATTTTTCTAAGTGGATATTAACTCTTTCAAGCCATGATTCTCGATCGGCATTGGTTTCTTTCTCAAGTGAAGTGAGCTCCACCTTCCTCCTTTTGGCAGCTTAGCGGTTTTCCCGTATGTTTTGCAATTCCATAATCAATTGCTGATCCTCAAGCTGCTTGTTTCATTGCTCCAAGTACTTTATTATCCACTTGGCCCTTTACAAGTTGAGGGACAAAGCATGGATGTCCGCCTGTTGCTCCTGGATGACCTCTTTGAGTTTTGAGCTTTGTGGGCCCAAATCAGTATCATCGTCCTCAATGAGAATGAAATCAGTCTCCTGCTCACCTGAAGGCCCCTCATCCTGTAATGGCCTCTTGTCGTTGTCCTGAACCTATTGTGTTGATGAAGGAAGCGAGACCCCTTCACCCCGGGTGGAGATAATACTCACTTTGTTGTTGCAAACAACCGTCTAGTGCCCTTCTGATAGGTGACAAACACTGGCATACTAGCGGCCTGTGTCTCATGACTCTCATGCTGATATGAAGGTTCACCTGTCTCATGCAAAATCTCTGGAGGTCCCCGAGGAGCTGTGAAAAACTCATGAGAAATGAAGTCCTCCCAAGTGATGCCCTACAAACCAAGCTTATGTATGACTACAATTTTAATGAGAGAAAAATGATATATACTGTTGAATTGTTGCTGAGGAGTCTTGTGTTACACTAAAATAGTCATCTTCTCAATATTTCGGCACATGAAGTAGGGGATATTCATCATTCTCACCCTGGTAAAATGCATCAACAGTGTGATATGGTAGGCATATAGGCGGGAAAACTGGCCCTTACAACTGAAATACTTCATTATCAGTTTCATCAAAGGAGCATAAGAATCTTTCAGGTACCGAAAAGGAAAAACTCTGTTGAGTTGTCTCAAATAACCGAGCTTGATGTATGGTTCATAATGTTGCCTGTCAATTTGCTGCCTTTCGTTCCATTGCTCTCCAATATTAGGAATACTGGTTGCTAGAGAAATAGATTCTGGTGTTAAAGTGAATGTTACACCAGCTAGAGTGGCTTGACCATCATGTAAATGAAGCACAAATAAATGGGCCAACTCATGGTGAAACTGGACTCTAGCAACCATCTCACAGAACTCATATCAGGACTGGTGTTGGAAACATGTGATGGCGAGAGGGCATACCTGTAGCTCAGCAAGGGTAGTAGGTTCCTCTCGTATGTGTTTTCCACCCCTATGAGACCTCCTTGGTGCATGTACCTCTGTAGGAGAGTCACTATGTGTCTCCTCTTCATGATCATATGAAGGATCAGACTCCATCTCTGCTAGTAAGTGAGCTTTCTTGATGAAAAGTAGGAAATTTATGGTGTTTTTTTATTTTCTGCCACCAAGGGAAAGTATATGAGGGATTGTGGAGGGAGGAAAAAATGAGGGATTTTGGGACTGTTAGGACAGGGTGTTGTTAGGGAAACAGGGTATTAGGGGATGATATGTAAGTTTTAGGGATAGCAATTAGGGTTTGGGGATTTGTAGTTAGGATTTTGGAAATGGGAATTGGGGTTAAGGGTAGATGATTTTTCGGAATATGGGAGTTAGGGAATGGGTGAGTGAGGAAGTGGAAAAATGAAGAAGTGGAAGAATAAATTTGGCAGCAAAATGATAAGTTTCAAACCCTAAGCAGTAGTTTCTTGAGAGATGCAAGGAATTAGCGTTTGATTTTTCTTTACACAACCACCATAAACTTTATGAAAAACTCCTTTACTAGCAATGAAGAGATCGTGGCTTACTTGCGCAATGGAAATCTTGAACGATTTTGGCAATTTGAGAGTGTTGCTGAAGAAATTAGGCTTGGCAGCTCTATGTGCCGCGCCTCAAATCCAACACGCAGCGCCTCCTGAGTGCATCGTGCCATTCACCCAGTGCACTGCGCCTTTGAATTCGGGTAGTTTCTCTCCAATTTCACTTGCTTTGCTCAAACACAGCCTTCCTTTGCTCTCACTTTGTTCTTTGAATGCAAATGAGCTTTTGAATTGAGAAGAATGATTTATACCCAAGAGCTTTTTAATTTTTGTTTTATAAAACCCACTTTAGTAATGTTTGCAATGTGACTTTATCTTTAACTCTGGTTTTTGAGCTTTTCACTTTATTTGATGAACTGAATGACTTGTTTTTTGTTTGCTTTACAGGGGATTGGAGCTACTGAGGTTTGTGAAAGTGACCAGTGTTGCTGCTGAAGTGATTTACATATGAAATAAATGAAATTACACCAATTTATACAATAAAACTTGAAATACTATGTTTTTGTTTTGAGGAAAAATACATCTCTGAGAAAAAAAAAATTATGAAATTTATTGGTACTAGAACCTCCTCATGTGCTTGCTGACTGTTATTGGACATTTTGAAAACCTATTTGATGAAACCCTAGAAAAGACTTTTGCAAATTTTAAAGACAAAAAGTGACTGCAAATGATCTTGATGAGTAAAAATGGGCCAGCAGGTAAAGGACATGAGGGAAAATGTAGAAGAAGCCACTACCGTCAGATGATCGATGCTCCTAATGGAATGCAGCTGACTGAGCGAGACACCTAAGATGCAATGCAACAAGAGGATTTGATCTCTAACGGAGGGATGAAGATACTGACACTAATAGGAGACACGAGTTCTGGCGGTGCTCAATTTGCAGGACAGTTAATTATTGTTCTCGGGCGTGCCAGGATTTAGATTGGAAAGTCCGTCACAAGCACAACTGCACTCCCATTGAGGATTGGTTGGAACAGGAGGACAATGACGAGGAAATGGGAGAGGACGAGGAAGACATCGTGATTAGTTAAGTAATTTCAGATCCTTTTGGTAGGTTTTGATTTTTTTATGAAGGATCAAGCTTTTATGTAATAACATGTACCTACCTGCACCTACATGGTATATGTGTGTTTTTCTCTAAATAAGTCGTTTTAGAAAGTCATAAATATTGGGGGAGGATGGAGATTCTCAGAGAATTTTTGAGGAGTTTACTTCTTTTGGGATAGACTTTGCTGCCAGGAAATAGAGCAGAGCTATGTAGTTCCTGATTTTTCAAGCCTTCCTCTTGGCTTGTTCATGTATAGTGTTCTAAAAATAGCAATGCTAAATTGTAAAATATTAGAGCCTCTCTGAGCTCCTCTTTTGGATATGGTGTGTTTTTATGTTTGTTGTAATTTCAATCCAATCCATTTGCTAGAATTTTGGGCTTGGCTTTAGTATGGAATGCGGGAATTTGTGGAAATATTAGAGGGGATGTGACATAATTTAAATGATAAGATTGAACTGGTTGGTAATTGAAAAGTGTAGTGTAATCATAGTTGGTTAGATTTGCTTTATATTTTTTGATGTGCTTTATATTTTTTGTTTTTCTGGTTTTTATGTAGCACTTTATTATTATTATTCTATAGTAATTTTGAATCTATTCTTAAAACTGTGAGTAGTGGCAATTTTGTAGATAACTTTTCAAGCAATAATTGTAATAAGTGGATTCAGAGTTACTGGATTTTAGGATGGTTGGTTGTGAGTTTTAATTTTTTGTTTTGGGTTAGCTTATGTGCCTATGCATTTCAAAAATGTATGTAATGCATCTATTTTATGGTATAGTTACTTAAATTCAAATCTAAATCCATCTAAATCCCTTCAAATGCATAATTATTTTATTTTAAAAATTATTATGATATTAGATTAATTTTTTAATTATGATTTTTATAAAATACCTAAGTTTAAAAAGTAAATTAGTTACATTATATTTGAATTTTGAATATATTATAATTTTGAATTACTATGGCCTTTTATATAATTATTGGAAACAAACATGTTCATTACCAATATATCTTTATTTCTATTCACTATGACCACAAATATAGTATATTTCCTAATCTCAATGATTCTTGACAAGTTTTTGTTAAAAGAGTCTTTATGACAATCCTCTTTGATGTATGAATATTGAAAAACAACTTTTCTTGAATTGCAATGTATATTTAAATTTGTCAATTACTTTTCCTGAATTGCATTATAGAGTTTATGGTTTGATAAGAGGTTGGGCTCCAGCTGTGAGCATAACGTTTCAAATCTGAGAACTTCTGAACTGAACCACGAGAAGTCTCCTCCTCCTTAACAATATCCCCCGCATTCTGTAGATTATTATCCGAGGCGCCGACTTGAACTGCTGAACTGAACCACGAGAAGTCTCCTCCTTAACAATATCCCCTAAATTCTGCAGATTATTATCCAAGGCGACGACTCTAGAATCCAGAAAATCCACTATATATTCAACTTTTAGCTTGCAGAGTTTCTTGAAACACCCCATCCGCTTAAATTTTAAATTCAAATGTCTAATTTTTCATATTTTAATTTCAAAATCTTCATGCATTTATCTCACATCTCCCCGCTTTACATGTTCGTTGACTTGCCCATTTGTAAAGGAACTGTGCAAACCTCGCACTCTAAAACTCAAAAGTGCAGGAACTAATATATGCATCTTTATAAAATATGCAATTGTGGTTGCAACCTTTGACTGCCCAAATTAATTTAGGAAGAGAGATAAGGTTTCACAAAGACTATGCATAAAGATTTCTCAAGTACTCTGAGTGTGATGTTGTTACTTCAACTTAACTCCATGATGACATTATTGATAATGAGGAAGATGAGGAGAAAGTTATCAAGAGCTGCTATGATAAAGACAATGACAAAATAAACAACAACACTTGTGAGGCACATGGAAATAGGGTAGCAATTAAAACCATGATGAGGTTGAAACCCTTACCAAAGAGATTGAAGAAGAATCCCAAGTTCTCAAAGAGGTCTTCAAGATCAAAGATACTTGCAAAGCGAGAAATACTACCCCATCTGGGTTTTCATATCACAAACTTGATTCAATGTAGATGTGACCTCCAAATTTAATTATAAAGTCAGTTTGACAACATCAAGAATTACAATGAAACTAGGGAGATCCAAAACTTTCTCAAATCAACCATGTCATTTGTCTGGAAAAATGACAACACATCAAAACATGAAAGGATTTTTATGCTATGCTTCTTTACAGTTTGACGTGGCATACTCTCAGGAAAGGCACATAGGACTAAGGCTTCAAATCAACAAAAATGGGAGAGAAAGGAATCTCAAAGAAAAAACCTAGTTTTTTCATCTCAATCTTGAAGCTCCTCAAATGTGAGAGTTCTAGCCAATATATAATTAATTTTCCAATAGGTCTAGATCTACTAGAAACAATACAATGCAAATTAGGCAACCACACAGACTAGTCACTTGCTCCTCATCAAAGTTTTTCACACTTATGGGGCTTTACTTCCCCTTCATCAGAGATTTTCATACCTCATGGAGTTACCTCTTGACTACCTTACCTTTCAATATATATGGTGTCATTATATCTCATTATTCATCCACTAATGATGATGTTATTACATTGGCCTACGATGAAATAGTTCAGGGCCCTGTTTAAGCAAGTCTTATAATTCGATTACTTGAACTATAAGTTTCTTCTTGGTTTCAAAAGCATCACTATTCCATTAGCTACCAAGGTCATGAGCTAATATCCGCTTCATAATTTACATCTTGCAGGAAAAAAATTAAAAATAGAAATACATTCCAAATTTAAAAATAAAAATAGATTCAACAAACTACAAATCATTTTCTATTCATTGATATCCTTCCTAAAGCTTCCTTTTTGTTGCTTTGAAATTCAATTTAACATATGCATCATTTGGGGAATTTGATTTATGTTGTACAAAGCCACAAAATCTTGTTTAAAAACATTTCTCTATATTACAAATATATCCTAAAAAGAGATATATAGTTCACTGCAACAAGCTCCGTTAGCAGGTACATATTTTTTGCCTCATTAAGATTTTGAAAAAGGAATGTGGATCAATAATATTTTTCAAAATAGAGAAAAACTATCAATTGCATAATATCATAGTACCTAAAAAGCAAGGAATTTTCTTTCAACAATGGATTATCCATAAATTTATAATCCACAAATCCATCTTCAACTTCGCTTTTACATCCTAGTTTTCTTACATTGTCTCAATATCCCTTGCAACCTAAAGATATTGGAGGTCTCCCAAGGCCAACACTGGTATTTATATGGCACGATATACTCATTCTATGGCCCTGACAATCCCTATCAGTGTGTCTTTGAGTATTTCTTGTCAAAATCGACAATATTTGTCTATTTCTTGCTTGCCACAAGGACTGTTATCCTCTGTCGAGTTACTTTGGTGAGCTAATAGCCTTATTTTATGGGGTTGTTCTACTGTATATTATTTTTCATCATCAAGATCATTATATTTAGCGTTCTTAGTCTTTCTCATAAATTAATATCTACATGTATTACAAAAAAAATCTCAGTGATGATCACTAAGTCATAAATGATAACAAATACAACTAATGGATTCAAGATAAAACACCATTACTTTAGAAATAAAATAGAGTACATATTATACATTTCAACATAAATATATATTTAGAAAGTGATAAAAATACATTACTCCCATCATCATCCATGCAATCAAAGATCTTTATTTCCATGCACATACAAGCAACATAAAACCATGTAGTCACAACAAGCTTAGAATTAGGGTATCAACAACAATTAAAATATGCAATATGTATCAAATTCTTCCAAATAAAAAAAGGGTTCTTCCTTATTAGTCCCTGCCCTTCGGGCTGGCAGGGACTATAGTAATCGGTTTTAACCGATAGCATTAGTTCGGCACAGAAATCCACAGAAATCCATAAACATATTTCACGTTAAACCAAAGTTTGCCGATATATTTTATTAAATTTTATGTTTGCCGATACACGCAGCCAATGGATGGAACGATCGTCTTATTTGGCCTCAGTACGAGGTATAACTTAGGAAAATTTTCCAAAATCATTTCGCTAATTGGTACAGGTTTGAAGTAATGCTATCCCGAAATTGGTACAGGTTTGAAGTAATGCTATCTTCGGGATAGCATTAGTTCGTTAACATTAAATGTTAACTGGGTTACATTAAGGATATCGCTTAGCCTAGGTTACGTTGGGAGAGATGTTATGTCCCTCCACACCTCCACGCCTGCCATCTGCCATACATGCATGCCTACGCCTGCCACCAACTTTCCTCTTATACTCCCCAAGGTGCGGGGTGCTTGTTCAGGCTGGTTGCTTGAAGATGCAGCGAGAGGACTCTTGGAATCGGCTCTGCGGCATCTACTAACGGAGCAGCTATCAGCACGAACTATTTCCCTGTACAAACGGAGCAGCTATCAGCACGAACTATTTGACTGTAATTATTTGCCTGTGATTTACTTCGCAAAGAAATTGTTTGTCAATTGAAAAACTAGGCATATATGAATTTTTACAATTCAAACTATTTGCCTGTTGCAGTTTTGCAGTTTCCAGCTGTCTGCGCAAGCTCTCTGCCGCAAGCCTGTACAAACGGAGCAGCTATCAGCACGAACTATTTGCCTGTAACTATTTGCCTGTAATTTAATTCGCAAAGAAATTGTTTGTCAATTGAAAAACTAGGCATATATGAATTTTTACAATTCAAACTATTTGCCTGTAACTATTTGCCTGTAATTTACAGATTTCTGTTTTAGATACCAATTTACACTAATTGAAACTAAATCAATTAAATCTTTTAGATGAGACTACTAGTATACAGAATTGACTTACAGAGTAATTTTATTGTAAAGATGCTATAATTCTTTAAATTTTTCCACTAAGTTTTCTTTAAAAGAATTCTGCACGAAATTAAATCTTAAGAATTGTGCACGAAATTGAATCTTTTAGACGAGACTATCGGTATACAAGACAGACATACAGAGTAAACTTTTTATAAATGCTATATTTAATTTTTTCCACGAAGTTTTCTTTAAAAGAATACTGCATGAATATCTACTTTGAAACATAATCATGCTCAGAACTACGTTGTGAATCTTCAAATTTTTCCACAATGTTTTCTTTAAAAGAATTCTGCATGAATATCTACTTTGAAACATAATCATACTCAGACCTATGCTATGCTATGAATCTTTAAAATTTTCCAGAGTTTTCTTTAAAAGAATTCTGCATGAATATCTACTCTGAAACATAATCATACTCAGATCTACATTAATTTTCAACATGTTCATGTCCAGAACTTAATTATTGCCGAGTAACATTTTCAAAATTGAGACCTCACCTGGCGTTACCGGAATTGCGAAACGGACTGAGTAACCCCGGCCGAGCAGCATTTTTGCGATATGAATCCCCAGGAAACTAATGAACTGGCGGTGATCGTCTCGGCAAGCTTGTAAACACTGGACAATTCTCGAAAAGCTGCAAAATAATATATAGTATTTCTCCATTAATATAATTTTTGCAGAAATAGTGATTCATATCTGCTGTAAAATTAATTGATAAAATATTTAACCTCAGAAGATTAGGAATTTTCTGTTGCGTCGGTCTGGATGTGAATGTCCCTTGCATCTGCTTAATATTTCATTCACTGTGTTGAAGACGAGCCACCGATTTTGCTTCAACAGGCTGCAATCTCCTCTGTCTGCGAGAGGTTCATGCGTTGTTGTTCTAAGTCATGGAAAATCTCAGTGCTCAGTGTCGATTGGGAAGATGCCAGACGAATAAATGCCCGCTGAAAGATCTTCTTGGTTTTGCAAGAGACCCGACGCCGTGAAGATCTGTCTGACATAATCAAGTTCTGGAATTTTTTTCCCATTGCGCTTGTATTTATCGTGAGACTCTGCCTGGTTCTGTGCCAAATTAAGCCCTGCGGATTCGGATAATTTTGACTTGATTTGGACCAGATTATGCTGATTATGCTGATCTCTTAGCGTTTTACTATGCCGATCCTTGTCCATGAGTTCGTTGGAGTGTAGCACGTGGCTTGCATGCAAAGTGTAACATTAGTCATAATAGACGACCTCTGCGTTCAGGAAAAATGAAATTTGGCGGTGATGCAATGCTTTATATCTTGCAGAAACTTCCTGGTATATATATTAGGCCTTTCTTCAATTCACAGGATAGAACCGTCGAAGATCAACCGACAATCCTCAGGAGGTAGCGCTGGATTCCACAAGGCGTGCATGCAGCAACGTTTAAATCTGGAGCAAAGCCAACACGTGTCCGGATTAGACCTATCCTGTCGGTCACCTAGGACGTAAGTAAGAAAACGATAACGACAAACCTTCACCTACAGCTACATTGCTGTCACCTTTTGTAGTTTGAAGTAACGGTCTTGGCTTGCAACATAGTTCATGCATTAATAATAATCTATTCCTCCACATTATATATTAGAGGCTATCAATCTTGCAGCATACGTCATGGTCGAATAGATTGTCTTTAATTGGTGCAATGTTTTATGTCTAATATAATCTATAACGTTATAACCCAAATAAAATAAGAACCACACTACGTCGAAGTACAACATATCTATGTATTGTCGTAAGGAGAGAAATTGTCTCAGATATTTTACAGCCTAGGGCTAGGGAGATCTCAGTTCAATTGCTTGTAAACATGGTTTATTAAATAGTATTTGACAGGTTTTGCGACTCTGCATTCACCTCCTCTCATATCAGGGTTGGAGATTGGGATTTGAACTGTCAATATTTCTTGCTAGACCAGCGAGTTTAGGGAAATCTATGTAATCTCAACTAGTCAAGGCAATGGAGGCTTACCAGAGGTTCTTCTCAGCACTTGGCATCAGGTGGGGAATTCACAGTTCGTTCCTTTGCATTCCTTAAGCAAGGAAGAACAAGGTATGCCGGAAGTGGCAGAGGGAGAAGAATGTCATGGACAATGTTGAACAGCAGGGCATCGGATTTATGCCAGCAGGTAGGGTGGCATGGCAGTGACATTCGAGGCTGATTTGATGGGGGTTATGCGAGGCTCATTTGATGGAGGTTGAGTAAGTCAGGTGATATATACGTGTTGTTCATTCTATATACGTGTTGTTCATTCTATTTTACATTATGCATGCAGCGTCAGTTACGTGTAAGTTAGTTTAGTAACTTTTCTTGTTATATAATAAATTTACGTTTACGGTTGATTCGGTTAACTCACTTCCGCTTTCGCTTTTGTTTTTCTTGAGCTCTCAGTTGCTGTTTTCTAGCCGACCCTCCCGTTTGTCTGCCTTTTCTTTCCCAGGCCGACCCTCCTGTTTCAAAGGTACGGACAATGGTTCTCATACCTGCTCTATCAGCTTTTGCTACTTTGATTGTTAGAAATTTTCTATCAGCTTCTGCTTCTTTGATTGTTAGAATTTTCCTGCTTCTTTGATGGTTAGAATTTTTTAGCATTGAAAATCTACGTTTCTGTTAGCTTGATTTCATCTGCATTTTGTTAGCGAAGACATCCTCTACATTGTGCTTGTACTTAGCTTCTCAGTGCATTGTGCTTGTACTTAGCTTCTCAGTGTTCTTTTAGCTTTGGGTTCACTGTTTGGTTATTCAAGGATGCCTCTATGGAACAGTTGGAGCTCATAGGGCCTGTCATTTTAAGTGGAAAGTCTGACTGTGGGAAATAACCGTATCTGGATGGGAGATTTCGTTTTCAGATTTAGCTTTTACCAACAGGTCCTCTGAAGAGATAAGCTTCTTTAGAAAGTCTATCTGCATGTTCATTTAGTTATCTATAGACTTGTTGGAATGAGACATGCTTGAACATATTTCTTACCTCTTTAAATTTGTCCATGGATGGCTGTAGGAGAAGGTTTTCCAGTGTGCTTTCACCGGTTACCCATTCAAGAATGAGTTTTGAGTTCCCCAGAATTTGAATGTTGGAATTACCTTTCCCAAAAGCTATTTTTAACAATATCCACGGAGCACACAATTCTGCCTTATTATTTGATCCCTGACAATAACTTTGAATTCAATAAAATGATTGTCTGCCATATGTAGAGCCCGTCCAAATCCACAGATGCCTGGGAATTCTTGGCATCCCTGACAATAACTTTGAATTCAATAAAATGATTGTCTGCCATATGTAGAGCCCGTCCAAATCCACAGATGCCTGGGAATTCTTGGCCAGCTCTGTCAAAGTAATTGCCAAGCTTTGCTCTTATCTATTATCTATTTCTGGAGGTACTGGAATTCTACTATACTTCCAAAATCCTTCATATGCAAATCTTAAGTGTAGTGGAAGAATCCCCTTGCTTTGAAATATCTTGTCATATTTAGCTATCCATAATGCACATAGCTTCTCAGTGTTCTTTTTGCTTTGGGTTCACTGTTTGGTTATTCAAATGTGATTTATCTTCAGATAAGTGACTGTTAGTACACAGATAGAGCTAAGCTGCAATCATTCTATTTAGCTTCATTCTTATCCTACTGTTTTTTAAGTCCTCTAGGTTTTTCTATTTTATTTAGCATCACTCTTCTATTTTATTTAGCATCTACGTCCTCTGGGTTTGTTTTCTAAGTTCTCTTTTTCTACGTCTTCTCGGTTTGTTTCTGAAGTCCTCTAGTATCAACCCAAACTTTGGCCCCACCTTGTTTCTCTACCGGTAAGGATTCTCCTGTCAGGCTACTTTCATCCATTAAACTAATTCCAGAAACAACAATACCATCTAGAGGTGTTATCTCCCCTGCTTTGAAAGACATCGTGTTAATGGCCACAATCTTCACAAATACTTTTTATCCACTTTCTTGAATAACCTCTGATTGTGGAGCTAAATTCATAACAGACTAAATCTCTGCTTTGGTCTACCAGGAAATTCCAAGTAGAATTGCTAATAAAATTCCGAACGTTTATCTACAATACTTAATAATCTTTCAGGGATTGCCATAAAATTAAGCTTACTTTGTCACTTGGTCTACCGGATCGGGAGCTGCTGAGTTAGTTCACTAAAACCAGTAGGCTCCGAATTCACAGCTTTGGGTTGAGCTGCTAAAGTCATTTTAGGGTGGAGGCACATCCCTGGATTCCCTGAGTTAATCACGGGTGAGGATTTAGGCCTCTAGAGTCCCATATGAGCTGAAGGGTTAAGCAATTACATACAGGGTGGAGGCACATCCCTGGATTCCCTAAATTAAACATGGGTGGTGATTTGGGCCTATGGAATCCCTGTACTAGCCTACAATCATGCTCTTACGCGCAGTTTGGAGCTGGCCTATAGCTATGGATTCCCTGGACTGGACATTGGAATGGGGTTTTATCAGCTAGGGGGTGGCAGCTGCACCATGGGCAGCTTGCCAATGGTTAGGTGGAGAACTTTGAATTTTACTCCAATGTCCGTCCCTCCTGAATTATTTAGGAGGGCTGTAACTTACCTCAACGTACAGCCTCAGTTTCCTGAGATTAGACCCACAGGCCATATATTATTGACTGTTGTACACAATGACATTGTCCTTGTTTGACCTAAACTATGATCACATCCAATGGTAACCTCATAGTGGTAAATATTGTCTGTCTGTACCCTAAATAAATAAACCCGCTGTAATGGCTTTAACATGTTTCGTTTGATTTATGCCCTCTTTATGGATTGAACACTTAACAACTCATTCATACTGTCTGCAAGGGGGGACAGTAGTAATACACAACATAGTAACAGAATTAAAATTCAATGGTTGTAACCAGACTGGAGTATGTCTTAGTCGTATCCTCCCTAACAGAGTTAATCCTGAGTTTCTTATGCATACAGTAAGAAAAACTGTAATGCTTAGATGAGTTCCCCAGGTATCACTGTTCATATGGACTGCTAGACCGCTAATAAAGCAACGTGTCATGCCATCGAAATGTGATTTTGCTGAGTGACTACCATGTGTTACCATGAGAAATTAACATAGACCTGCACATGATATTTTGGACATCATGGCACTTAAACAACTGTTATCTTGTAAACATAAGATTGGATACATGAAATTGCCACATATTGCTGGTCATGTGAACCCATTTGTGTGACCCTGGGTTATAGATTACACCTACATTCTCCTGCTCACTAAATTTTAGATGATGGGCTTGTTT
>APFE030516460.1:0-35590 GCA_000404065.3 Pinus taeda | reverse complement strand
TTTATTTTCATGGCTGGATTCCAAAGCAAGACTGGCCTTACTCCACAACCAGGCAGAGAATTCACCATAGCTGAGCTTCAAAAGGAAGTAAGAGCTAAAAAGCAAACCAAGTCACAGCTAAGAAAACTAGTGAAGCCACTAATCATTCAAGAACAACCTCAGCAATCATTAAAGGAAAAAATTCAGGATAAGAAGACTGTACTTGAAACAAGCAGATCTGAAGCAGTGTCAAGGGTAAGGACAAGAAGCCAAATAACTAAGGAAAAAGGTAAATCCATAGATGTTGAAGAGAGCCCAATGTCTAAGGAAAGCTTGAATGATTTATTACAGGCCATTGAATTCGAGCAGTCTGAACCAGTTCATATTGATTTGACACAGTCACCGCAAGAAGGTAACAAGAATTCTAAGGCCTCAAAAAGGCTTAAATTCGATGAGCCGGGTGAAGAATTTATTTTTAAACCCATAAGACCTATTAAAGGAAGCAAGTAAAGGAAGCGCTGCCAAGAACAGAGGAAACTGAGAAAGTTAGGAAAAAAGATACAAGCAGAACAGTCATCACATCTCAAGGAGATAATATAGCAGCCATAAAGAGCCAATTAGAAGCAGCTAAATATGAGATTGCCAAACTGAGGAAAACTGCTAGAGAGCATGCAGTCGTGTATGCAAATTATCGTAAAGCTGTGTGGAAAGGAAGTGAAACCCTAGAAAACCAGTTGAATTCAGTAGTGAATGGCCATGCACAATTTCACACATGGACAGTACCAGCGATCAAAGAGGCCAAATACATTAGAAAGATAAATATGAACCTAAGAGCTGGGAATAAAGCTATGAAGAAGATAATTGAAGACCTGAAGGCACAACTAGGCCAGTTACCTACTAAATGAATTTTCTTTTCAAGAAAGGTTTTGTTCCAAATTTTTGTCAAATTTGTTTAGTCTTATTGTTTTGAAGACATGTAAATACCTGCTATACATATGAAAAATCAAAGGGAGTTTTTGGCAATCAAATGTTTGGGTGATAAAGATTTCGGGTCAAAAGCAAGCTGTTTCAAATAATTTAGCAGTTTCGTAGCGCACTACGAAACTGCTGTAGGTGATGATTTTAATGCAAACATGCAGTTTTGTATTATGAACGGGAATTTTGAAAGAGAGACACCTAAAGGGTATGCAAGACATCAGATGGAGCTACAATAGTCATTCAGATCAAGACAGGTGTACGTTTAAAAAGGTGGAATATTTTAACCCAAGTTTAAATTTCTGTTGTGAAGCCCCTTTATCACCGTTCAAAAGGTATTAAATGATTTGCATACAAGGAACTTTTGCCTGCACACATGTCCATCGATGCAGCCTACAACACATCAAGAACATGGCACTGTTCCATATTTTTGGTTATTAAAGGCTAGAAGACATGCTGCTGTACATTCGAGCAATTTGAGGAAAATCGGAACCGAGAAGCAAGGGACATCTCCTAATACTACTGAGCAGTCAAAAGATTCATCGTTCAAGGTCAATATGGAGTATTAAACATCCAAATCATCCAAATCGAAAGAGGACCAGGTGTCAAAGGACAAGGAGAAGCCACTATGCATGGAAAATGGAGTTAGAGTCATAGTTAATTTAGAACTCTTTAAAATTCCATTCAACACTTTATTGTATTTAATGGTTAGTTAAATAGCTGACATGTGTCATTAGAGGTAGTTATCGAGTTATGAAATTCCCCTCATGCTAGAGGAGGAAGCTCGAATTAGTCAGAATAAGGATTCTATATATAGCTGAAACAACAATGTAATGGGGGTTGGAAATTTTATAACAGAGTACTTTTTTGGCTTATGTAAAGACAGAGTTCAGTAATATAAGTTGGCTGCTTTTCTTCTCAGGATTCATGAAGGATTTCCATGTTCAGAATGTGTGATTTTATTCTTTCCTTAATGTCTTTTATAGTTGCATAGATGTGTAATCACTCGGAATTCACTGATTGTGCTCTGATTTCTTGTATGCATTTATGAACTGTGGTTTTATATGAGTTGTGTTCTAAACATCCAAATGCTAAATGCCCTGACTTCTATGTAAAGGCAGTATCATTGTTTACTGAAGTACGATTGACTCCATAGGCCCAGTGGAAACTTATGTAATGTTTATCCAGCCTTCATATTTGTCAATGTTATTCCACAAGAGTTACCCATCTAATTATTAGTCAAAATCAATAACCCTTTGAGAGAGCCCTATCAGGCTAAGGAGGCTAAGCCTTAGTCAAAAGATTGGTTTGAAACAGTTACTTGAAGTCTTCCTGGTTTGCAGCCTTCCAGGGCTTGATTTTGAGATAACAGAACTGTAAGAAATAGAGGAAGTCGAAGGTCTGGAAAAAGAAGCAGGAGGACAGAAGTAAGTCATAGGTCCAACAGGGTTGGGAGTAGAGAATTACTACCAGATAGATCCAGGAAATTTACAGTAGAGGGTTGGAGCCCTTGGGGTTGGTGCCTCAAAACTTGAAGGATTAGTGGCTTGGGAGTTGGTGCTCCTAAATCCAAGGTTGGTGCCTTGACAAGACAGGGTTGGTGCTCTGGAGGTTGGAGCCTCACAAAAAGGCCAAGTTGGTGCTTGGAAACTCGTTGAAGCCCTATATACATTGTACTTGATTTATTGCAAAGATTATATTAATAAAAGAATTTATCGCTGTTATTTATTTCTGTGTTCTAAATATAAATGATTTAACTGGAAAAATAACAATTGAAAAGAAACATTGATTCACCCCCCCCCCCAAGTGTTTCCAACAATTGGTATTAGAGTCAACTTCTTCATATCATCCTAACAGCTTGAAGAAGGATTCTCAATCATGATGAGAAATCAAGAAGTGTCAGGAAGACCTCCTTTGTTCGATGGCACAAATTTTGGTTTTTTGAAAAAGATAATGTCCTACTACTTAATGTCCCTTGGACCTGATGTTTGGCATTCGGTTTTAAATGAGTACACATCCCCTTCCACTCTTCCAATAGATCAAGATGAAAGGAAAGCTTACATTGCAAATGCAAATTCCTTAAACTCCATCACTAGTGGAATCACTGATTCTGAATTTACAAAAGTCATGAATTATAACTCAGCCAAAGAAGCATGGGATAAGCTAATTATGTTAGATGATGGGGACTCCAAAGTTAAGAAGGCAACGCTTCAAACACATAGAGGGAAATTTGAAAGTCTGAAAATGGATGATGAAGAAGATATTGCATCATACTTTTTTCAAATAGTTGAAGTGGTCAACTCTTTTAAAGGATTGGAAGAAAAAATTGAAGAAAGCACTGTTGTTCAAAAGGTCTTAAGATATCTCCCACACAGATTTGACTCCAAAGTAAGTGCTATAGAATAAATGAAGGATCTATATACTCTCAAGATGGATGAACTTCATGGAATCCTCATTGCCTATGGGATGAGAAAAGGATGCCCATGTTCCAAAGATGTAGCATTCAAGGCCTCAAAATAAAAAAATGGGAAAGAATGGAATACCAGTAGTGATGAATCCAATGTTGAACCTGAATTGGTGCAATTTGTACGAAGACTAAAGAAAGGATCTAAGCTAAAAGGTAAGTACCCTCTTATTTGTTTCATGTGTGGAAAAATTGGTCATTATGCTACAAAATGTCCTTATAAGCATGATAGTGATGGTGAGGGAAATTCTAAAAGGATGGTATACAAAAAGAAAGGGTTCAATAAGAAGAATTTATTCTCTAAGCAAGATGAGTCTGATGAAGATGAATTTGTAGTCATCAAAAAGAAATCAACTAACCAGTTCCCTCACCGCAAAGGAGGTAATGAAGAACGAGATGAAGAAAATGACCATTGTGGAAGCCAAGAAGTATTATTCATGGCATTGACAAATGATGATGATTAAGAGCTAGAAGGAAATTTAGGTGAATTATTAATGAGTGCCATTGAATAAAATGAGAAATTATGAAATACAATCATCTCTCTCAAGGTAGAAAATGAGGAAACAAAAAGAAGCGAAGACCTCTTGAAAAATAAGCTAAAATAAAAAGAAGTTTGTGAAGAACGTGAAGCCAAAATAGTATCTTTGAGGAAGGAATTGGAGCAAGTCAAAAATAGTTGGGAAAGCTCTCAAATACTTGACACTATCCCAAATAATCAAAAACCTCAACATGAGAAATCTGGAATAGGTTTTAAAGGAGAATCATCAAGTACTAAGAATAATGTGAAAAGCTATGCTAGCATACTTTCCAGCAACCCAAAAGAAGAATGATTATTTCATCAAAAACCCATCTCAAATCCAAAGAATGAAGAGAGAGTAACTCCAAGGAAGAATGTTGATTCCAATCATGGCTATTACAACAGGTAAAAAACATTATTTCATCAAAGGCCCATCTCAAATCCAAATAATGAATAGGGAGTAACTCCAAGGAAGAATGTTGATTCAAATCATGGCTATTACAAGAAGTAAAAAACTATCTTTTTTGGGCATTGTTTTTATTGTAAAACTTTTGGTCATCAAGCTAGACATTGCATGGCCCGTAAGAATGAAACACAAAATTGAAGGATCAAACAAACAAACCATATGGTCCCAAAGGGCAAGGACAAATCAAGACCTACAACTCTTTTGATCCCTTGGCCAAATTTGATCTAATTTGCTCATTATGTAATGATAATGGACATAATGAACAAAAGTGCTCTCAACCTCAGCAAAAATCCAGTGATGCACTCCAAGATCAAACATATACTAACAAAGTATCATTTCCTTCAAGAACAAGTAGTTGAAAAAAACATCATCTTAGAATATTTCAATACTAAGGAATAGATAGATGATATTTTCAAAAAACCTCTTCCTTGAGAAGCATTTGAACATCTTCATCAAAAGATGGGGGTTATTTCTTTAGCATCACTTTAATTTGATTCATAAACATGTTGCATGAAAAGGGGAGTCCTTGTCACTCCTTTGCGAGTGATGTCAAAGGGAGAGAAAAGAATATTGCCATCAATGACAGAGGGGGAGATTGTTGATCTAGATTGTCATTGATGTCAATATGGAAATATTCTAGATACTAAATGATGATAGGAAGAGTGAGGAGAAGCCACAGGAAAGCCAAGCCATGAGTAAGAGTCTGTTACAAACTATTCTTATTAAAATATTGCATATGCTCAAGAGTAAGAGATATATCAGAGATATCGCATGAAATATCAGAGGAGCCAACATATTGGAGGAGTTAACATCGGAGGAAACATATGATGCAGGATCATCCGGACTAGCCAGCAATGTGAAAACGTGTTCACATGTTGTGGCTAAAAGAGGTTGAAATTCATTGACCTGATTAGTAAAAAGCCAGTTTTGTTGAGAGGGTTGGAATTAGTTATAATTCATTATTGTAATAAGTTAGAGATTGTCTTATTTTAGATTCAGAGATAGAGATTGTTAGCATAGAGATAGGTGTTAGAGATTTTCTATTAGGTCTATCAAAAATAGAGATTTTGTTGTTAGATATTGTTAGAGTGGTTGTCAATGGATAAAGGGAAGGAAAACGTAATGAGCGAGGGGAGTTGAGCGAGAGCATAGAGAGAGTGTGTGGAATGCATTTTTTTGGAGACAGAGGTCTTTATCTGTGTAATCTGGCCTAAGGCCGAGACTCTGTTATTGTTTATTGGAAATAAAACAGTGTTACATGCATAGAGTTATAAACATCCCATGGAGGCCTTCAATTGCTTTCTTTTCTTTGATTTTGATGTTATAGATGTTGTCCCTGTGTTTTTCATGCTTTTTAACGGGGATATTGTGTTAAAGGATCATTTAGTGAGAGCATTCCATTGTTCTGGTTTCACAGGTAGAGAACCCAAAATACACTAAGTATTGGGCATAAAACACACTTGGATTGAAAATCCGGACTCCAAATCCTTTAGATGGAGTTTTTGAATGATATCGGGTCTGTAGAAAACCAAATCGCATCGAACCTGTGTATTTCCTTATCACATCGCCAAAAGCCATTTACAAAGGGAAATCGCGCTAAACACTTAGCAAATTCAAGAAAGAGGACGTGAAATATTATGCATGAAAGTTTTGGGCCTTATCGGGTCCAACATATATATCACATCTCGTGGTTGGATCGGCGCACATTAAAGTTTTGACCCAACCCCTTTTCGATTGCGATTGTTGACATAAATCACATCGACACTTTGGAGTGGAGTTATATATTGTAAGCAGCCCATTGAAATCATCAATAGTGATCAGCGATATCGCATTGGACCTCCTCCAGGGGATAGCGCCAATAGTGAGGACCATTGGAATCTTGATCGCCGATATTGCAATTCATTCTGATCCATTTCAATCAGCCAGTTCTAGATTTGCGGTAATAGTCCATATAACTATGTAAAAGGCGAAAAAGATTGGTTATAGCTTTTTCAAAGGTATTTTGGGTCCCAAAAATGAAAAATAATTGTTTTAAGATTTTTCAAAGGATTTTGGATTTCGATAGCGAAAAGGGATTATATTTTGAAGAAAGGGGTGATTGTTGGGTTTTATAGATCCATTTGTGGGTTTTTATTAAACCATTGTTTTTCCTGCACCATTTTTGGTATCAAAGCAGAAGAAAGGGTTGTTTGCAGTGAAAATGCCGCCAAGGAGAGGCATTGGTTGAGGAATACCTTATCCAAATGCAATTCTATTGGAAGAGGTACAGATTCTACATATGCAAATGGAGTCAATTGAGAATACCCAGAGAAGAGCCCCTGATGAAGGAGAAGAAATTTATTCAGAAGAATCTCTTGCAGAGGAGATAGTAGATGAAAATGATGAAACTGCCAAGGTCCTCAAGATGACGGTGAAAGCGGGAAGAAAATCTAAGGTGGAAATTCCTATGTATGAAGGGAGTCTAAACACAGAAGAGTTAACGAATTGGATCAGATCCTTATACCAGTACTTTGACTATGAAGAGATTGATGAGGGGAAGAGAGTGAAGTTTGCAGCTACTAGATTGAAGGGTCACGCAACCATCTGGTGGGACAAGGTACAGACATCAAGAAAGGGGAAAGGGCAGAAGAAAAGATCTTGAGGAAACAAAACCAGAGGAATATAGGAAAAAGCTTAGCAAGAGGTAGAGGATCTACTAGATCAAGAGGACAATAACATCAGCATGAAGCAGGAAGCTCAAGTAGCAGACCACCACAGAGGGGAGAATCTAATAAAGGAATATTTCTGCTCAGAGAAGTGCGAATGTGGCTAAGCCAAAGCCAGAACCACCTCAACTTGTTGAAAAGGAAGAACCCCTGAAGAAAGTGAATCACTGTTATTGAGAAGAACTTTGCTTAGAACAGAGAAGGAGATTGGAGAACCTACACAGAGGAAGAATTTGTTTAGGACTACCTGTAAGTCAAATGGTAAGTGCTACAAAGTAATAATTGACAGTGGAAGCACTGCCAGTCTTGTTTCTATAGAGATGATGGACAAGCTCGGGCTAACAAAGACCATGCACCCTACTCCTTATAAAGTGTCATGGTTATAGAAGGGACATAAGATCACTGTGACTGAACAACGCAAGGTGGAGATACAAATTGGTACATATAAAGATGTGATCTTATGTGATGTAATTCCCATGGATGTATGCCACGTATTACTGGGAAGACCGTGGCAATTTGATCGGAAACCTATTCATGATGCAAGGAGAAACACTTATACTTTTGAGAAAGATAGAACTAAACACACATTGCTGCCATTGAAAGACGATGTTGACAAATGAACACTTGGAAGTAGTGTTATGCTGATGAGTGGAAAGGAGCTACTGCAGGAAGTAGTGAAGAATGAGGAGTTACATTTTTCTATTGTGGGAAGGCCAAAGGTAATTTTAACTTCCACAAATTTGAATGATTTGCCTAAAGAAGTTAAAATGTTGTTAGATTGTTTTTTTTATATTATTGTGGATGAGTTGTCGAATGCATTACCACCGATTAGGGGTATTAGTCATCACATTGACTTAATACCAGGAGCAAGCTTGCCAAATAAAGCAACATATAGACTAACTCCTCAAGAGAATGCAGAAGTTGGAAGGCAAGTATAGGAGCTGATGGATAAGGGGCTGATCAGAGAATGTCTTAGCCCATGTACTGTACCAACAATACTCAGTCCGAAGAAAGGAGGAAAATGGTGCATGTGAACAAATTCTAGAGCTGTCAACAAGATCACAATTAGGTACAGATTTCCTTTGCCACGAATGGATGAATTAATGGGCTGTCTGAGTGGATCAGAATACTTTACTAAAATAGACTTGAAGAGTGGATATCATCAAATAAGGATTTTGGAAGATGATGAATGGAAAATTGCATTCAAAACAAATAGTGGACTATATGAGTGGTTAGTGATGCCTGTTGGGATCACTAATGCACCCAGCACATTCATGAGGTTAATGAATGAAGTCTTAAAGGAGTATGCAGGTACATTTTTTATTGTGTACCTTGATGATATTATGGTTTTTAGTAAAAGTAAAGAGGAGCATTTAGAGCATCTTAAGTTGGTCCTAAGAACTCTACAGAAAGAGAAACTACTAATAAATTTGAAAAAATGTAGTTTCATGAATGAGGAGCCGGTTTACTTGGGACTTGTAGTTTCCAAAGAAGGCTTGAAGATGGATCCAAAGAAGTTTCAAGAAATTTGGAATTGGCCTACTCCCGGAAGCATATTTTATGTAAGGAGCTTCCATGGACTTGCAAGTTTTTACAAAATGTTTATAAAAAGTTTTAGTCAAATTTGTGAACCAATGCTTGAGACAATCAAGGAGATCAATAAGCCATTTCAATGGACAGAAGTAGTAGATAGAAACTTTAATTTGCTGAATAAGAAGACCATAGAGGAGCCAATCTTAGGATTGCCTAATTTTGAGAAAGTATTTCAAGTAGAAACATATGCTATTGGAGTTGCAGTTGGCACAGTTCTGAGTCAGGAGCAAAGACCAATAGCATATTTCAATGAGAAACTGAATGATGTAAAGAAGAAATATTCTTCTTATGATAAGGAGTTTTATGCTATTGTGCAGGATTTGAAAAAATGGAGACATTATTTTATGCCAAAAGAATTCATATTATATTCAAAAAATCATGACTTACAGTTTATCAATAACCAGTCGAAGCTGAATCAGAAACATGCCAAGCGGGTAGAATTTCTGCAATGTTTTACTTTTGTAATAAAGCATAAGAGTGGTAAGTCAAATAAAGTAGCAGTTGCATTGAGCAGGGTAAGTTTTATTGTGCAAGAATTCAAAGTGGGTGTTGTAGGGTTTGAAGAAATGATTGAAATGTACAAGGATGATGAAGATTTCAGAGATATCTACACAATAGTTCAGAACCCAATGAGCCATAACAGAAGTTAGTGGTTGGACTAACTCATTCAAGGGGGCCTATTATTTAAAAGCAACAAGTTGTGTATTCCCAAATGTTCCATGAGGGAAAAAATCATAAAGGAGAAACATAGTGGAGGATTATCTGGTCATTTTGGACAAGGTAAAACCTTTGCTCAGGTGAATGATTTTTATTAATTGCCCAAAATGCAAAATGATATTAAAAAGTTAGTTGAGAAATGCAGGATATGTCAGCATGCCAAAGGAAGGAGTCAGAATATAGGACTGTATCAGCCATTGCCCATACCAAACCGGACGTGGGATGCAGTTAGCATGGATTTTGTTTTGGGATTACTAAAAATTCAGAGAGGAAATGATTCCATTTATGTTGTAGTAGTATTGTATCTAATCAAGATACCAAGTTTGTAGGGCATTTTTGGAGGACTCTTTGGAAGAAACTGGGAGGTAGTCTTAGTTTTAGTTCATCATACCATCCTCAAACAGATGGACAAACTGAAGTAGTGAACATGAGCTTGGGAAATATATTAAGCAATTTAGTATATCAGAATCCTAAACAGTGGGATTTGGCACTAGCTCAAGATAAGTTTGCTTACAATGATACACCAAACTGAATCACTGGAATGAATCCATTTTATATTTTCTTTGGAATGCATCCTAGATGTGTGTATGAACTCAGGGATTTGGGAAAACAGGAAGCCAGGATGCAAGCACTGAAGAATTTGCAGAACAAATGTAGAGGTTATAAGAAGAAGTCAAAGGAAAATTGCAGGAACAAATACAAGCAGAGGCCAAATCTGAAAATAAGAGAGAAATAATTCCAAGTGGGAGACTTAGTGATGGTGCATTTGAGGAAAGACGGATTTCATACTAAAACTTACAACAAATTGAAAATGAAAAAGATAGGACCTTGCAAAATTGTTAGAAAATTTTCAGCCAATGCATATGAGATTGAGTTTCCAAAAAGGATTGGAATGTCCCCCATTTTTAATTTTGTAGATTTATATCCATATAGAGAGGCAAAGGCAAAGTTGCAGGAGGAAGCTACAGGGGATGAAGTTCAAACCATGAAGTAGGAGGAACAAGTACCAAAAGCAGTCAGGAAAGAAGTTGAAGCTATATTGGATCAAGGAGTTTCCAAGAAAACCAAAGGGAAGACTTATTTTCAATATCTAGTTAAGTTGAAAGGAAAACCAGTGGAAGATTCCAATTGGTTGACTACAACAGAACTACAAAAGTATGGAGTAAGTCCTAAAAGTTTGAAGGACAATTCTTTTCTTCCCTGGGAGTCTGATGCAGTAGCATCCGGACTTAGCCAGGCTAAAAGAGGTTGAAATTCATTGACCTGATTAGTAAAAAGCTAGTTTTACTGAGAGGGTTGGATCTGTCAAGAAATTAGTTATAATTCATTATTGTAATAAGTTAGAGATTGTCTTATTTTAGATTCAGAGAGAGAGAGATTGTTAGCATAGAGATAGGTGTTAGAGATTTGCTATTAGGTCTATCAAAAATAGAGATTTTGTTGGTAGATATGGTCAGAGTGGTTGTCGATGGATAAAGGGAAGGAAAACGTAGTGAGTGAGGGGAGTGGAGCGAGAGCATAGAGAGAGTGTGTGGAATGCATTTTTTTGGAGATAGAGGTCTTTATATATGTAATCTGGCCTAAGGCAGAGACTCTGTTATTATTTATTAGGAATAAAATAGTGTTGTGTGCATAGTGTTATAAATAGCTCGTGGAGGCGTTCAAATGCTTGCTTTTCTTTGATTCAGATGTTATAGATATTTTCCTATGTTTTTCATGTTTTTTAATGGAGATATTATGTTAACGGATCATTTGGCAAGCACATTCCATTGTTCTAGTTTCGCAGGCAGAGAACCCAAAATACACTAAGTATTGGGCGTAAAACACATTCGGATTGAAAATCCAGACTTCAAATCCTTCAAATGGAGTTTTTGAATGATATCGGGACCGTAGAAACCCAAATCGCATCGACCCTATGTATTTCCTTATCGCATCACCAAAAGCCATTTACAAAGGGAAATCACACTAAACACTTAGTGGATTCAAGGAAGCAGACGTGAAATATTATGCATGGGAGTTTTGGGCCTTATCGGGTCTGACATATATATCGTATCGCGTAGTTAGATCGGCGCACGTTAAAGTTTTGACCCAATCCCTTTGTAATTGTGATTATCGACATAAATCGCATCGGCACTTCAAAGCGAAGTTATATATTGTAAGCGTTCCATTGAAATTGCCGAGAGCAATCAATGATATCACATCGGACCTCCAATTGTGAGAGTAGTCCATATAACTGTATAAAAGGTAAAAAAGCTCAGTTTTAGACTTTTCAAAGGTATTTTGGGTCCTTTTAGGATTCCAAGAAACTCTCCTAGGTTGTAGCTTAGAGATGCATGGTAACATATAAATTCAACTATCGTTGCAAGGTTTTAATGGAAGGAATGATGGTTTGGTTCAAGCCAGATAACCACTTTTACTCTGTTTCACTCCAGACATGTGTGAACATCCTCAGACTACAAGGCTTTAGACCACCAAATCTCATAGTTTAGATATTTAGGTGAATATGGAGAATACTAACCACACTAACAGATACACAAGACCATGTGATCGCTGGCTACGCCTAGTACAAAAACCTGCAACTCTAGTCTATTGATGAAAAGATAGGATGAAAACTCTCTTGCATCAGATAGAAAGAAACCTAGGCAACCTGTTCAATGATGCATTCAATATTCTAACATAGAGATAAGATGATAGTTATCTAGTGTTAAACATCAAGAGATCAAGAACACGGCACATCAAGCACAAGCTTAGAACAGAAGAAACTAGACAATGAACAGTTAACAGCAAAAGAAGTTTGCATTATTGAAAATGAAGATGAGACGCTACAAGTTATAGAGTGTCTATAGTCTCCAGAAGTTGAATCTTACATCAAATTCCAACTCTGATTACATCTTTCTTTTGGATATTTATAAGTTTACATTACAATGGCACCTGGACATTTAGGTATGGAGGGGTCTTAATTGACCACCAACTGCATTTAGTTGCCTGATGGAGTCTCTGAATGAGGTTACTTGCTTTACTGTGTAAGTCTGATTTGCACAACTACTGTGTTGTCCTTTAGGTGGCTGGAATGATCATAGTTGTGAAGTCCATGACTGGTAAATTCTTCTATAGAGCTGTGCTATGTCCATTTCTCCCTTTGGCTATATTTTCTGTTTAATGTGGTTGTTGGGGATCTTACTGTAACTAGTCCAACAGAGCTGGTCATCTCCTTCTTTGAGCAACAAAATGGTCGTAGGAAGTAGGATGCATGGGTAAGTGGATAGTTGGGATGGGCGAGAGAGATGACCATCATATCCGGGAAGATGAATGGAAAAGATGTTTCGGCGAAGGCTATCGGCCGAGGTGGGAGTGGGGTGCGTTAGGGCCATTGGATCTGTAACAAACAGATTGGATGGTCATTGCATGATGGAGTTGCGTGGGTGTTAATGGGTGGGTGTGGTTTACTTAGGCAGTAACAGTTTTCATCACACATCGTTCAGGCGCTAAGTGGTAATTTCCCGAGGCCGCATGATTCCACTCAATGAACGACACATAACAACGGATGAGAGAGAAAACTCACCCTCATCGCACGCTATCGCTCGATCTAGTTGTCCTCATGATATGCGTGAACAACATCAGATCTGGTGGAGATGATTTGACGGTGGAGAGTGGTCGAGCGAGTCACCTTTATCGGATGTGATGCGAGTCGTTGGATTGGCGGGGGCTGATCAGTGGTGGGGATGCAGTGCGATGGGTTACGAGCACGCAAGGCATATGGATAAGGTTTTATGGTCAGTTTAGCTTTCCGCTTAAGGATGAGGCCAAAGGGAATTTTGTCATATTTAGAAGGTTCGTTTAGGAAATGAGTGAGGTTAAAGGTGAGAGGGGTGAAGGAAGAAAGGGAAAAGTGACCAATGTAAGCCCCTTTTTGGACACAACCAAATAGACCAGACTTCTTTCTGGCATTTAGAAAGTCAACGCTACATAACAGAGCTAACACTGGTTCTTTCTGGGGAAGAAATCCTCCCTGTGAGGTTTCAATTACCGTAGACCACTACCTTTCATATAGAAACAAGATCAACAAGATTTCCTAGTATGCCATTAGGCATGGAGTCTAACTAAGCCTAAACTAAAAACTATAAAAGAACATATTTACAATGTTGGGGCCTAAAGGCCTTAAACAAAATAAACCTTCAAAAACCACCCATTAACTGGGCCATCAAAAACTATTTCTCCTTCCATACTTTGCAGCATGAAAGTGTTGTTCCCCTGGACTTGAGCAATGACAAAAGGTCTCGTCCACAGAGCATCGAATTTTCCATGATTGCCTTTATTTTCTTTCAGTGCATCCCATTTAAGAACTAAGTCTCCAATTTGAAGATTATCCATATTTGCCTCTCTGTCAAAGGCTTCCATAATTCTCTTTTGATGTGCTGCAGACTTCTCATTCAACTGGTCTTTGATTTAATGCACTTCAACCAAGTCACTAATCCTCTTTGCTAAGTCATTTTCCTCATTCTGCTCTTCCTGCAAGAACTCGACCACAGGGAGGGTCAACTGGATTGGGAATATAGCCTTAGTGCCATATACCAGCTTGAATGGAGAATTCCCTGTGGATTTCTTGGTGGTCACCCTGTCAGCCCACAATGCAAACCTTAGATTGGAATCCCAGTTCCTTTTGTTGTCTTCCAATAGATTTTTGATTATCCTTTTTAGGCTCTTATTGGATGATTCTGCTAGACCATTGCCTTGAGGGTAATATGAGGTGGAATGCACTAGTTTAATGCCCATTGAGTCACACATGTTCACCAATTCTTTTGCCCTAAAGGCTGCTGCATTGTCTGTAACCAATTTGTGTGGAAAGCCAAACCTGGTGAAAAAATTTTCTGTCAAAAACTTCATGACAACATGGTGATAAGCTTTCTTAGTAGGGATGGCTTCAATCCATTTAGTGAAGTAATCAGTGGCTACTAAGATCCATTTGTGCTAGCCACTGGAATGTGGATTAATTTCCCCTATGAAATCCAAGCCCCACTGCTGGAAAGGGTCGCTGGCACGTATTGGCTTCAAGGGTAAGGATTTCAACTATTGTTTTCATTCAAACCTATGGCACCTATCACAAGATTTTACAAATGAAAAGACATCAGAAAATAGAGTGGGCCAATAATACCCAGCTCTGAGGATTTTGTGGGTTGTGGTTTTCCAATAGTGATGTCCTCCATAGATGCTAGAATGAAACTGATGCATGACCTTCATAGATTGTTCTTTGTCTAGACATCTTAAGAGGATTCCTGATGGGTCCCTCCAATAAAGAAATATTTCATTAATACAATACTTGGCTTCTTTTAGCTTAACAGTCCTGGCTTGGCTCAACCTAAGACCTAGAGGAACCTCTAGTTTCAACAGAAAGTGAGCTATTTTATCATACCATTCACAAGAGGCCAGATTTTTAGCCAAAGACTAGTTTTTCCCTTGTTCAATTGTTTCTTCCCTTGTCTGTCTGTCATCTGAATTTGTGCTTATCCAATTCATGTCCAACATCCTACAATTTTCTTCAGCCATCAACTTAGTGAGGCCCTAACCCTTAATAAGCTTGGTGGGCTTCAATTCTATGTTGAATTCAATAAGCTTCGCAATCCATTTAGCCCTTCTTCCATCAACGTCTGGCTACGTTAGGACATCCTTTACTGAAGTAGAGGGCACATATGCAATCACCTTGGAGTACAGAATGTAGATTCGGAAAGCTTTTAAAGATTTGATAAGAGCATAAGCTTTCTTTTCGATAATATCATACCTTAGTTCAGCATCCCTTAAGATTTTGCTGAAAAATGCCACTGGATGCTCTAGATCCTCATCATCTTTACTCAGGGGGAGTATGGATAGCAGAATGTATATCAAGGGAGAGACGATCTTGGTCCGCCCTTTGCCCTTGATGTCAAATAGGGAGAGTGAATTGGTGTTGTTGTTTCCATCAAGTCCAAAGGGGGAGATTGTTGGCATTATGATGAATGTGTTGTACTTGATGGCAACCTTCTTGTAGCAGAACAACTCACTAGATGAATCTTCACAAGAGATATCAGATGTGACATTAATACATGGTAGTTGTGTTAACAGATGTGATGCAGGGTAGTTCAAAGGAAATGGCAGTTCACAGTGCAACAAGTTAACACTATGATACAGGTGTTGTCCTTGATGATGAAGATCAAAGTACTATAGGATAGCAGTATTCAATCGGAGTTTAGGCTCACAGAATGAAAGAAAAAGAGTTATACATAGGTTTACCTTGACAAAGTTGTGTATATATGCAGGTTCATTGAGCATAAGATGCGTATGCGTATACACACACTTTCACGCATGGAAAAGAACGTACATGTCGGAAACTAAGTTTTTGGGTCCATGGTCCATGGTATTTGGACCATGGTATTTGGTCTGAGGTATTGACCCCAGGTATTTAGACCAAGGTATTGGTTCTAAGTGGTTTTGGACTATGGTATTGAGTAAGGCCTAAGACTATAAAAGGAGGAGAAGATCATTAGGCAAAGGCATTGAGAAAGTCTTGAATATCTGATGAAGTGTGAGATCCAGTATGTAGGTTATGGGTTTATGACACTTTATTTGATCTGAGCCAAGGAGGAATTTCAGTGGTTGATGGAGGACAAGGACTAATGACAGATCGAGATCTTATGGCTTTGAATGAATCATCCTTATATGGTTCGATCATGCTTATTATAGATCTATATACTCACGCATGTAATGTTCTGTAAATATTATGGTCTAACTCAAGTCTAGAATAGCTGCAAATTATGAATGAATATTTACATATGTATACGCTGGTTGACTTTGATAAAAGTGCATATATACATAGGTTAGATATATCTAAGTAGCGTATACCATTTGAACTATGATATTTGAAGTTACAAGTGGTTCTGGCTGTTGATGCAAAGTTATGAGTTTTGGTGACTGTTTACTGGTGTCTCTATTCTGCATATTTAGATTGGTTGATTATGTTGAGTTTCAGTGTTGATGGATGAGATATAATAATGGATCAGGATCATAATGACTTATCTTTATGTGATTTGATGGACTAGATCTGGTTGCTAACACACATACTATCCTTTTGTATGTAATGGTCTGGGAATGTCTGAAGTCGGGAAGAGAAAAGAAGTTATAAGTAAGTATTTGATGACATATACGCTGGTTCACTTTGGTGAAGTTGTGTATACACGCTGGTTCGACTCTTTTCAAGTAGCGTATACACTCTGATGCATGATTTTTGATGATATAGTTGGCTCTGAATATTATTACAGAGTTCTGTGATCTGCTCCGTGTTCTGGTGACTATGTTTCTGTTGACATGGCTTCAGTGATTTAGTGTTGGGTGATTTAGAGATTGATGATTGGTTGTATCGCAATGGTAATTGATTTTGAGCTTCAATGTTGTTGATGGGTCCAGTATGAAAATTGGATGAAACGTGACCTTTAGATTATGGTGTTGTGCTTCAAGAGTATCTAGTCTGAAAATTTATGAAACGTGGTCCCTGGAAGATAAGAGAAGGTTGTAGTCTTCTGTAGGTCAGCACCTACGTACTAGTACATCAGCTAGTACAAGAGCTAAGGGGGTTGTAGCTCCCTTCCAAGAGAAGCTGGAGAACGAGAGAAGGTTGTAGCCTTCTGTAGGTAGAAGCCTGCATACTGGTATAAGACTACACTAGTATAGAAATATTGTAAGAAGAAGTTTGTTATTAAAAATAAGATAGAGATGAATTGCAACAGGTGGTTTTCACCCACATTGGGTTTCCACCTTACATCATGGTGTTCATGTGTGCTTCTTGTGTGTGATGATATATTCTGTTTTACTGCACCTGTTTACTGTTCATATGGTTAATTTAGTTCTGATGCACTAATTAAATATCAACATTTAATGGATTAACTAAATCATAAGTTTACTGGATATACACTAGTTGTATTAGACATAGTTGCGTGTACACGTGAGTTCCCTTAACTGAAGTAGCATATATGAATTTGAGTATGCAAATTAAAAAGTAATTGATTTGATAATACTGATTCACCACCCCCCCTAGTGTTATTTCCAACAAGCCCTTGCTTCTTCATGGAGAAGCCACGATGCTAGGGCCATTAGTTGTGCATCTCCAAAACTTGAATTGGGTTCCCAGAATTTCATGTTTGTTAGGATCATGTTGTGCAAGTAGAACTCAACTAATTTAGCCCTATCTTCAATGATGACTTAATGGAAAAAATAAATGATCTTCCTATAATCCTAAAATGGGAGAGATACATATTTTGCCAATCTATTAATTTGAAATAGAAACCATTATTATTTAAGGAATATGACATGATTTGGATGGCTTCCTCCATTAGATGGATTCCATCTCTAAGATTACCATGGTGATAAGTTGTGATTCCTTCTCCTGTAGCTTCTCTCCTAACCTCTAATTTTCTAATTTCACTTACTCCCTCATGATTGACTCTTTGAATCTTAAGTCAACCATTTCTTCACCCATTTTCCTCATATTTTCTTCCACGAGGTCCACATGTTCAACTTTCTTGGACTTAGCAATCTACATCCAATGATGTGACCAACGTCTCTCCCTTTCTAGCTCAAGAATGATGGGCACTACAAATTTTTCAAGTATGATTTATCCTTGTTCATAAAAACATGTAGTAGAACCCATGACCAGGTTGTTGATTGAGCTCTTAGAGTTCTTGTGGTCCTTTTCCTCCCCCTTGAGGTACCATTTCTACTTCCTTTAGCATTATCTCCCTATCCTGTACAAATTTCTCCCCTTCCTATAGTAGTCCCTTTTCTTCCTATGCTTGGGAAGTTTTTGCTTGTAATTTCTTGGCTCTAGCCACCCTAGTGGTTTCCCTTCTTATGTATATCTGAGGTTACTTTCCCTTGGTTTTGAGGGAGGTGAATTCCTCAATTTTCCTTTTTCCTTGTTGCAGTTCTCCTTCTCGTTGGCTGAAAGATTCTTCAATTGTAATTGGGACTGTTGAGGGAGGTTGAGAGCCAAGAAATTACAAGAAAAAACTACCCAAGTACAGGAAGAAAAGGGACCATTATAGGAAGGGGAAGTTTTTCTATAGAATAGGGAGGATACTGCTACATGAAGGAGCAACAATACCTCAAGGGGGAGAAAAAATATCACAATAACTCCAAGAGACTGATCAACAACCTGGTCTTGGGTCCTACTATGAGTTTTATGAACAAGGTTGACTCATACATGAAAAATTTGTAGTCCCCGTCATTCCTGAGTTAGGAAGAAGAGGGACCATTAGAAAATTACACTGGCTTAAATTTCATGCATTTCCATTCAGTGATATCTACACCTAATTTGCACACAAATTCAGTCCTTTGGGTTTTTATAGCCAAGAAATTACAAGAAAAAACTACCCAAGTACAGGAAGAAAAGGGACCATTATAGGAAGGGGAAGTTTTTCTAAGGGCTGTTAGAGCCAAGAAATTACAAGAAAAAACTACTGAAGTACAGGAAGAAAAGGGACCATTATAGGAAGGGGAAGTTTTTCTATAGAATAGGGAGGATACTGCTACATGAAGGAGCAATAATGCCTCAAGGGGGAGAAAAAATATCACAATAACTCCAAGAGACTGATCAACAACCTGGTCTTGGGTCCTACTACGAGTTTTATGAACAAGGTTGACTCATACATGAAAAATTTGTAGTCCCCGTCATTCTTGAGTTAGAAAAAAGGGCTAAGTCCAAGAAAGTTGAAGATGTGGACCTTGTGGAAGAAAAGATGAATAAAATGGGTGAAGAAATGGTTGACTTAAGATTAAAAGAAACAAGCAAGAGAGGGTAAGTGCAATTAGAAAATTACACTGGCTTAAATTTCATGCATTTCCATTCAGTGAGATCTACACCTAATTTGCAGACAAATTCAGTCCTTTGGGTTTTTAGAGCCAAGAAATTACAAGAAAAAACTACCCAAGTACAGGAAGAAAAGGGACCATTATAGGAAGGGGAAGTTTTTCTATAGGGCTGTTAGAGCCAAGAAATTACAAGAAAAAACTACCCAAGTACTGGAAGAAAAGGGACCATTATAGGAAGGGGAAGTTTTTCTATAGAATAGGGAGGATACTGCTACATGAAGGAGAAACAATACCTCAAGGGGGAGAAAAAATATCACATTAACTCCAAGAGACTGATCAACAACCTGGTCTTGGGTCCTACTACGAGTTTTATGAACAAGGTTGACTCATACATGAAAAATTTGTAGTCCCCGTCATTATTGAGTTAGAAAAAAAGAGAGGTCAGTCACATTGGTGGATGCAAATTGCTAAGTCCAAGAAAGTTGAAGATGTGGACCTTGTGGAAGAAAAGATGAATAAAATCGGTGAAGAAATGGTTGACTTAAGATTAAAAGAAACAATCAAAAGAGGGTAAGTGCAATTAGAAAATTACACTGGCTTAAATTTCATGCATTTCCATTTAGTGAGATCTACACCTAATTTGCACACAAATTCAGTCCTTTGGGTTTTTAGGTTGCCCTTGGGAAAATCTAGGTTGCCTTGGCCTAGATCTTGCTTTTCCCGATATGCACTGTGCATTCCTTGAGGTTAAGGCTCTGACTTGCCTTTGGAAATTGTGTAGAGGATTCTCACACTGTCTCGCATATATGCTCTAAACAATCTTGGGAGGCAGTGTCCCATTCTTTCCCACTGGAACTATGCAATACATAGTTCCATTGAGCAACCTAGCTTGACTGAACTACACATTGCACAATTCTAGTTAGTTGTCAGCTTCCCTCAATTGTACTTTTCATAGTTCCAGTCACTAATAAGCCTCGCTAGCATCTTAGACTATGCAATGCATAGTTTTAGCTGAAAATCTCCCATCCTCCTAGAGTCAATACTGCACAATCTTGCAAAACAATCACCCAGTTTGTTTTTTGATTGATTCTCGAGTTGCTTTATGTTTTTTTAGCTAACATTTCTTTGTCGTGAGTATCTTCTCTGTCTCCATGTAATACAAGTTTCTAAGCATCTTCTCAGTAGTACAAGTAACATGGCCACAAAGAAAGCTATATCAAAAGACAGTTGAAAGTAGTACCAAAGATGTGGTTGAGTAGGCATCTATGATTTTTCCCGTGTACACAGACGGACACATGTTCATTGAGAAAGACATCAAGATCACATGGCAACACATCAAAACTATATTAGTAGACAACTTTGAGGAGAATCTAGAGGACCAACTAGTCTATGTCAATATTCATAAGTTAGGATTGTACAAGGTTTCATGCACGTATCCCGTATTCGAATGCGGAGACATGATCCACTATATTGTCTCGCACACTCATCCTGAGATGATGATACTAGGCAATATCAGTGGAATAGAGCTTTCTACCTTGAGGGAGGAATATTATCAATAGATATATCATTTTCCACAGCTGGTGAACAGGATGGATGCATCGCTTTACACTCCCAATAGCAACGCGAACACAACAGACATCTTAAAGTGTTGGATAAGGTAGCCATCAAAGTTCAGGACGACACTAACCAGATATACAAGACGAAGACACTCAGGAAGGCTTACCAATTCTTGGTAATATTTTATGTCACTCATATGGCCAAGAGAGTATGAAGACCTTCCTGCAGCGTTGGGTTGTTATGTTGGATCAACTTGTAATTGAAGGAAAATATTTCAACTAGTCTGACATGTTGCCTCTCCAGCTGAAAGTGCATGTATCAAATTCCCAGAGTCTTCCCAAGGATCAACAAGAAAGATTCTTCATGGCTTCATACCTTCTCGATGAAATCTCTTCCCGTCGATAGTTTCCTGGCATTGGTTGGGCATGGACACCTTTAGAGAATTTTGTGAACATATATTTGAAGTTGCTCTCAGAATGTAGCTACCGAGGATTCATGGCTAGACTATCTGACCACTTCATTGCCCCTCTGTTCACAATGATATTTGAGAAATATTTTCCTTGCATGTCCCAGGACCCAATGGAGGAATTACTGAACATTTTCGACTAGTAGGCCTCACCGGATGGAACCTTGATCAGGATGTACAACACAGAGAAGGCTCCACATTTGTTTCCGAAGTTTTCCATGAATAGGCTAGTCATGCACGAGGTTGCATACCACATCTTAATAGGGTTATTAGCTAGAATTCACAGGAAGAAGAAGGAACCATGGCCTATCCTTCCTTTGCCAATGGGGTTGTACAAGATCTAGAGTTTAAAAGAAGTGGATTCCAAGGTCGAGGACTTCAAGAAGTTTCGTTTCAACATCAAAAGCTTAAATATGTAAAATCCACATGGCTTATACAGGGACCACTGCTCGAGAGTGCACTATCCTTAGATCCATGGGGCATGTCATTGGCCATAGGAATACCCATGGAGATGTTTCTATAACTCCTCCAGGCTCAATGAACCATTGAGCATGGAAATAGAGTGGCTAGCACCACTCAAGGCAGCGACACCATAGGGAGCAGCAGGGACAATAGTAACAACAAGAATAAAACCTACACAAGACAAAGGCAAGAGGAAGATTACCAAAAGCATAGAGGCAGGCAAAGCCACAAGTTCAAGGAATATCCACTTGTTGTGAGAGTAGATTTGGAGATAGAAGAAAGGATGCGACAACACAACAGGAGGAGCACATAAGAGAAGACATTAGAAAATATTGGAAGAGATGGAGAAGAAGTTGCAAGAAGTAGAGCAAAAACTCAAAGAAGAACTAGAGTTGTGCAAAAGAGAGAAGGAAGCACATCATGAACATGAATAGGAACATGAACAAGAAGAGGAGGATGTTATGAAACCAGCTAACAAAAAATATAGAAAAGATAGATCAATGCCTTAGAATTTAGCCTCTTTAGGGGGCAAACCCCTTTACATTACACAAAAGAAGAATTCTTGGATGATAAAAATGACAAAACCTCCTTTCTAAATATAGGAGAATAAGGGGTCACAATATAACTAAGCCAACCTAACAATAATAATATAAAGGCACAAAAATAACAATAGTGGGATTCTATGGGGCACAATAATAACAATAAGGGATATAATGACAATAGTAATGGGGGAATCGCTAGTACTATACAGACCTAACATGCCCCTGTCCTTCAAAAAAGTGTTGTCCTCAATGCTTGAGTAGTTTCGGATGCTTTTGTATAAAATTCTCATCCTCCGATGTGGAATCTTCAACAGGTAAGTTCTTCAACTTGATTAGATACTCTGAAATTGATCGATTTCATAGCTATCGAGTTCTTGTTTCTTTGAATGCTTCAGGTTCCAATATGATTTTTCCTTCCTCATAAAGTTCTAGCAATATTGTTTGAATTAGAATCTTGTCACCTATAACCTTCTTGAAGCATGAAACATGGAGAACTAGGTGCACTCGGGAAGGTGCAGGAAGCTCCAATTCGTATGCCATAGTCACTGCCCATAATTGATTCATCTCTTCAAATCAGTAAGATAACATGGAAATGGAAGTACTAAGGAAAATACTTGTTCAAGACCATGACTGGACCCTTACTAGCCATGACATGAATTTCATCAAACATATTGCAAATGTGTAATCTAGAGGTGTAATTCACAATTCTGAGCATAGGGGTATCATACTTAGCAAAGAATCACTACGAATCATTGATGCATGAACACATAAACTACCATTCCATGCACTAGGCCATAGATATATTGATCATTCAATTATAAAGAGCCAGACATGGTTGTTGTCATAAAACACATACATAGCCAAGATAATAGCAGCAAAAAATATTCATGAAAGTACAGCCATATGGACCATATATAATTCATCAAAATACTCATATGAATACAAGGAGAAATAACCTTTCATTAATGATGCAAAATCCAAACCCAGAATTGGACTTCCACGTTCCACCCGACCATAGAATGCTTGAGCCAAATCTCTCTTCAAAAATTCACCCCCTTGCCATATTTGAAGCATGAATGTGGGATATCATGAAACACATCAATTAAAACTCATCCAGGGCTTCCAGAGGCCATCCACCTCAACTCATCAAACAATGAGTCCACTTCGGAGTCGAACATCACCAAATAATCATGAGATTGGTCTCTATCCCAGCCATCGAGGGCTCAAGAGCATTTCTCCAACCAAGGCTCCAGGACTAGTAACTCAAACAACAACTTTTACTGAGCTCCGGAGCATTTGTCCAACCAAGGTTGCAGGAGTAGTAGCTCAACCCACCAAGGGCTCTTGAGTGTTTTTCCAACCAAGGCTCTAGGAATAGTAACTCAACCCAAGATGATTGAGTTACTAGTCTTGGATCCTTTGTTGGACAAATGCTTTGGAGCCCTCTATCAATTTGGGTTGAGTTACTATTCCTAGAGCCTTGGTTGGAAAAAAACTTTAGAGCCCTTGGTGGGTTGAGCTACTAGTCTTGCAACCTTGGTTGGACAAATGCTCTGGAGCTCTGTAAAAGTTGTTGTTTGAGTTACTAGTCCTGGAGCCTTGGTTGGATAAATGCTCTTGAGCCCTCGATGGCTGGGATAGAGACCAATCTCATGATAATTTGGTGATGTTTGACTCTGAAGTGGACTCATTTTTTGATGATTTGAGGTGGATGGCCTCTGGAAGCCCTGGATGAGTTTTAATTGATGTGTTTTATGATATCCCAGATTCATGCTTCAAATATGGCAAGGGGGTGAATTGTTGAAGAGAGATTTGGCTCAATCATTCTATGGTCGGGTGGAACGTGGAAGTCCAATTCCGGGTTTGGATTTTGCATCATTAATGAAAGGTTATTTCTCCTTGTATTCATATGAGTATTTTGATGAATTATATGTGGTCCATATGGTTGTACTTTCATGAATTTTTTTTGCTACTATTATCTTGGCTATGTATGTGTTTTATGACAAAAACCATGTCTAGCTCTTTATAATTGAATGATCAATGTATCTATGGCCTAGTGGATGGAATGGTAGTTTATGTGTTCATGCATCAATGATTCTTAGTGATTCTTTGCTAAGTATGAGACCCCTATGCTCAGAATTGAATTACACCTCTAGATTACACATTTGCAATATGTTTGACGAAATTCATGTCATGGCTACTAAGGGTCTAGTCATGGTCTTGAACAAGTATTTTCCTTAGTACTTTCATTTCCATGTTATCTTACTGATTTGAAGAGATGAATCAATTATGGGCAGTGACTATGGCATACGAATTGGAGCTTCCTGCACCTTCCCGAGTGCACCTAGTTTTCCATGTTTCATGCTTAAAGAAGGTTATAGGTGACAAGATTCTAATTCAAACAATATTTCTAGAACTTTATGAGGAAGGAAAAATCATATTGGAACCTGAAGCAGTCAAAGAAACAAGAACTTGATAGCTATGAAATCGATCAATTTTAGAGTATCTAATCAAGTGGAAGAACTTACCCATTGAAGATTCCACATCGGAGGATGAGAATTTTATACAAAAGCATCCAAAACTACTCAAGCATTGAGGACAACACTTTTTTGAAGGACAGGGGCATGTTAGGTCCGTATAATACTAGCGATTCCTCCATTACTATTGTCATTATATCCCTTATTGTTATTATTGTGCCCCATAGAATCCCACCATTGTTATTTTTGTGCCTTTATATTATTATTGTTAGGTTGGCTTGGTTATATTGTGACCCCTTAGACTCCTATATTTAGAAAGGAGGTTTTGTCATTTGTATCATCCAAGAATTCTTCTTTTGTGTAATGTAAAGGGGTTTTCCCCCTAAAGAGGCTAAATTCTAAGGTATTGATCTATCTTTTCTATATTTTTGTTAGCTGGTTTCATAACATCCTCCTCTTCTTGTTCCTGTTCCTATTCATGTTCATGATGTGCTTCCTTCTCTCTTTTGCACAACTCTAGTTCTTCTTCGAGCTTTTTCTCTACTTCTTGCAACTTCTTCTCCATCTCTTCCAATATTTTCTAATGTCTTCTCTTATGTGCTCCTCCTATTGTGTTGTCACCTCCTTTCTTCTATCTCCAAATCTACTCTCACAACAAGTAGATCTTCCTTGAACTTGTGGCTTTTCTCCGCTTCTATGCTTTTGGTAGTCTTCCTCTTTCCTTTGTCTTGTGTAGGTTTTATTCTTGTTGTTACTATTGTCCTTGCTGCTCCCTATGGTGTTGCTGCCTTGAGTGCTGCCAGTCACTCTATTGCCATGCTCAATGGTTCATTGAGCCTGGAGGAGTTATAGAAACATCTCCATGGGTATTCCTATGGCCAATGACATGCCCCATGGATCCAAGGATAGTGCACTCTCGGGCAGTGGTCCCTGTATAAGCCATGTGGATTTTACATATTGAAGCTTTTGATGTTGAAACGAAACTTCTTGAAGTCCTCGACCTTGCAATCCACTTCTTTTAAACTATAGATCTTGTAGAACCCCATTGGAAAAGGAAGGATAGGCCATGGTTCCTTCTTCTTCCTGTGAATTCTAGCTAATAACCCTGTCAAGATGTGGTATGCAACCTCGTGCATGACCAGCCTGTTCATGGAAAACTTCGGCAACAAAAGTGGAGCCTTCTCTGTGTTGTACATCCTGATGAAGGTTCCATTGAGTGAGGCCTACTAGTCGAAAATGTTCAATAATGCCTCCATTGGGTCCTGGGACATGCAAGGCAGATCTTTCTCAAATATCATTGTGAACAGAGGGGCAATTAAGTGGTCAGATAGTCTAACCATGAATCCTCGGTAGCTACATTCTGAGAGCAACTTCAAATATATGTTCACAAAATTCTCTACAGGTGTCCATGCCCAACCAATGCCAGGAAACTATCAATGGGTAGAGATTTCATCGAGAAGGTATGAAGACATGAAGAATATTTCTTGTTGATCCTTGGGCAGACTCTGGGAATTTGATACATGCACTTTCAGCTGGAGAGGCAACATGTCAGACTATTTGAAATATTTTCCTTCAATTACAAGTTGATCCAACATAACAACCCAACTCTGCGAGAAGGTCTTCATACTCTCTTGGCCGTATGAGTGACATAAAAGATGACCAAGAATTGGTAAGCCTTCCCGAGTGTCTTCGTCTTGTATATCTGGTTAGTTTCGTCCTGAACTTTGATGGCTCCCTTATCCAACACTTCAAGATGTCTCTTGTGTTCGCGTTGCTATTGGGAGTGTAGAACGATGCATCCATCCTGTTCACCAGCTGTGGAAAATGATATATCTATTGATAATATTCCTCCCTCAAGGTAGAAAGCTCTATTCCACTGATACTTCCTAGTATCATCATCTCAGGATGAGTGTGTGAGACAATATAGTGGATCATGTCTCCGCATTCGAATACGGGATACGTGCATGAAACCTTGTACAATCCTAACTTATGAATATTGACATAGACTAGTTGGTCCTCCAGATTCTCCTCAAAGTTGTCTACTAATATAGTTTTGATGTCTTGCCATGTGATCTTGATGTCTTTCTCAATGAACATGTGTGTGTCTGTGTACACGGGAAAGCTCATAGATGCCTAATCAACCACATCTTTGGTACTACTTTCAACTGTCTTTTGATATAGCTTTCTTTGTAGCCATGTTACTTGTACTACTGAGAAGATGCTTAGAAACTTGTATTACATGGAGACAGAGAAGATATTCACGACAAAGAAATGTTAGCTAAAAAAACATAAAGCGACTCGAGAATCAATCAGAAAATAAACTGGGTGATTGTTTTGCAAGATTGTGCAGTATTGACTCTAGGAGGATGGAATATTTTCAGCTAAAACTATGCATTGCATAGTTTGAGATGCTAGCGAGGCTTATTAGTGACTGGAACTATGAAAAGTACAATCTAGGGAAGCTGACAACTAACTACAACTGTGCAATGTGTAGTTCAGTCAAGCTAGGTTGCTCAATGGAACTCTGCATTGCATAGTTCCAGTGGGAAAGCATGGGACACTTCATCCCAGGATTTTTTAGAGCATATATGGGAGACAGTGTGAGAATCCTCTACACAATTCCCAAAGCCAAGTCAGAGCCTTGACCTCAAGGAATGAACAGTGCATATCGGGAGAAGCAAGATCTAGGCCAAGGCAACCTAGATTTTCCCAAGGGCAACCTAGAAACCCAAAGGACTCTATTTGTGTGCAAATTAGGTGTAGATCTTAGTGAATGGAAATGCATGAAATTTAAGCCAGTGTATAAATCATTCAAATGAAAAAGAAAAAAAAATCATGAAGAGAGTCACTGCAGTGGCGATCACTAGTGCAAAAACAAATTTATGCATGCGACACTAAGGAAATGCAATGTAAAACTCGAAATAACACTTCTACAATTTAAAATACATTAAAACAAAAAAATTCGTTCAATAATAGAAGGAAAACAACACTCACAAAAGACAAGAAATAAAAAGTGACAAAAGACGTGAAAGGAAAAACTTACCTAGAAAAGTTGTGTCGACTATGTCAAAGGTTCGTAGATGCCTCGGGAATTCCAGAGCTCCAAGATCAAATGTGTAGAATGAGCTCTGAGGTGTCCATCAAATAGATTTGGAAAACTTATGAAAAAGATATACTTGGTGGGAAGTTTCTAAAATTAACTTTTCATATAGCTCCTGCTGCTAAAAATATCGCCCTAAAATCTAGGGATGTTTTCTCGCTTTTTCTATTTTTTCTTTTCAGGAAAAGCTTCCCAGCTTGCACAGAAGGATTGCATAGTTCAGGAGGGAGCTAGGAAACCTACCAGCACATGCAACAAACAGTCACTAAGGGAAACACTTCTACATTCTTTCTGGGATGAGTGGCTCAAGATGTCTCTCAGTTCTACACACTTTCCAAGAGCAAGCCTAGATGTCTGCTGGGTCAGTGTAGTTTTGAGCATCAACTTACCCCTAGGTGGTTCTATGCAATTTTGCAAAGCAAGGTTTGGTTTCTTTCTATGTGAAATCTATGGGAGCAAGGCAGTTGGCCTGCTCTGTGCAGTTTTCCAGAGTAAGCTCGTTGGGATCGTTTGCACAGATTCTGAGTACAAGGCAGCTACTGGCTACTCTGTACAAATTCTGAGTGCAGGGTAGTCGTTGGGCTGCTCTGCGAAATTCCTGATGGGAAGACAAAATTCCCTCCATGATTGCACAATTTTCCTAAATAGAACAAAGACAGGATGTGAACCAAGTGTTGGGTCAACTTGTGGTTGGTCGATAGAATGAGTAAGAGAACACAAGTGTTAAATGATAGATAAGATCAAATAAACACAAGTACTTGATCCATGAGGTAAATCTGCTATGATTTCAAGGAGGGAGGCTCCAAAATGAAGCGAAGGAAAAATTTTGGAGGGTGGTTGTAGCTGCTACAACAGGTCCTTCATAGGGAATTCCTCAACCTCTCAAAGGAGTGGTATTCCTTGATTTTGTAGACTGTGGGGCAGAGCGTGCCATCTCCTCTAGCATGTTTGTAAAATCTCAGTCCCCAAAAGCCTAAAAAAGTCTTCAAAATGGAGGACAACTTGCTCTTACTTCTCTAAGTATAGAGGGGCTAATTTAGGGTTTGCATAGATGATGCTATGGTTTCTTATGACAACCTTAGGACTTTTTAATTATGTTTTCATATATAGAGGCTCACTTGCTTCCTTGACAATATATTTCTTCACTTCCTCAGCCCTTTCTTCACCATGTACAAGCCAAGAGGTTAGGGACGTTAGCTGTGCATCTCCCAATATTGAATTGGGCTCCTAGAAGTTAATGTTTGTGAGGATCATTTTGTGCATGTAGAACTCAAGTAATTTATCCCTAAATGTTGACTTGATGGCATAAATCAATGAGCTTCCTATAATCCTGAAATGGGAGAGAGTCATATTATGCCAATGTTTTCATTTGAAATAAGAACCATTATTATTTGAGGAATATTTCATATGATTTGGATGGCTGCCTACACTGGATGGCTTCCATCTCTAATATTTCCATGGTGGTAAGTTGTGAGTCCTTCTCCTCTAGTTGCTCTCTTAACCTCTAATTTTCTAATTGCACTTACCCTCTCTTGCTTGACTCTTTTAATCTTAAGTCAACCATTTCTTCACCCATTTTATTCATCTTTTCTTCCACAAGGTCCACATCTTCAATTTTCTTGGACTCAGCAATTTGCATCCACCAATGTGACTGACCTCTCTTTTTTTCGAACTCAAGAATGACGGGGACTACAAATTTTTCATGTATGATTCAAACTTGTTCATAAAACTCGTAGTAGGACCCAAGACCAGGTTGTTGATCAGTCTCTTAGAGTTATTGTGATATTTTTTCTCCCCCTTGAGGTATTGTTGCTCCTTCATGTAGCAGTATCCTCCCTATTCTATAGAAAAACTTCCCCTTCCTATAATGGTCCCTTTTCTTCCTTTACTTGGGTAGTTTTTGCTTGTAATTTCTTGGCTCTAACAACCCTAGTGGTTTCCATTCTTACGTATGTATAAGGTTACTTTCCCTTGGTATTGAGGGAGCTGAATTCCTCAATTTTCCCTTTTCCTCATCGCAATTCTCCTTCTCAGTGGCTGATAGGTTCTTCAATTATAATTGGGACTGCTGAGGGAGGTTGAGTCTTCCCTCATTTGATCCTAGTGCTCTTCCTTCTTTTGAAATATAAGAGGCCTTTCTTGGGCTACCTCCTTTGGGTTTTGGTAGATCTTCTAATGAGCTCTACATTCAAATGGATGGAAAGTCCTCTTATAACAGTGGTGGTACTATCTTCCCCTTGAGAGTGAAGGGACACAACAAATTCATGGGATATTTCATCATCATACCCCATTAGCTGCTTAAATAATCCCATCCATTATTGCCTTCTAAATATATCTCTGACAGGAAGATGCTAGTGGATTCTTTTAGTGTATGTGAGATCCCTTCTATTGAAACCCCTCCCATGTTTCCTATTTTTGCTTCCTCAAGTTTCCTCAAAGAAGGGAAACAAGGCTTGCACATTCTAGGAATAGTAACACACTAGAATACAACTAATTATTCCATCATGTGTTACTTTATCAAAATTTTGTTGTTAAGACTGACAAACAAATAATATGTGTTTGAGTTAGTAGTAATAACAATTTGATAATTATTTAGATTGAAAATACATAAAAACCCTTATGCTTCTAATATCCTTCAATATATTTGTTTTTCACAATATTTTTATATAAATATTGCACGCTACACTTATTGCCCATGATAATGGGGAATCCATGTCTATTTATAAGATATTGGGTGTCATCATCTATCGATTTCTTTTATGGTGATATAGAAATCTCATTTTAGGAGTATGAATATACAAAAACTTTACCATCATCACTATAAGGGTTTGGTTTTTTTGGGCTGGAACATTAATCTTCATTAAGAGACTTGATAGCCAGACATGGCAGATCGTTTGCAGATCAAAAAGAGGCCAAGGGAAGAATACCAAGGAAATTTTGTTTCAAGACCACCAACAAGAATTTCCATGAATACATCATGCTCATCGCCTACTTCTACCCTCTACATATGTGAGATGGTAGAAACCATGAAGCTTCCACATATATATAGAGATTATCATGTACAGAGCTTTGGGCATGTAGGCATGGGTAGTGTTCAATTTATTGTGACTGGGGCTGACATAATACTTGTTGTCCATTCCTATAAGGATCTAGTGCTATGGAGAAGAGAAGGAGATCAAATTTCACCTATTCACTATAACATCAACATCAGCGCTGGTGCCGACCGTGTGAAGGGTTTTATCATATCTATATGTTACAACAAACACAATAATTTATTTCTAATAGTGCATATGTGTTAGAAATTGTAATTACTCCCGCATGTGGAGTTGGATAAAGTTAGAGAATCATTTAATTGGGTGTTAAGCATTGATTCAAGTCAAGTGATGGATGATGAGTTAAGTGAAGTCCATATTTAGAGTGTGAGTTAATTGAATTAAGTGTGTGTTCATCATAAGTTATTTTAGGTGAGTCACTACTTGGAAAATATTAAATAACCTTGGTCGAGTTCATTGTAAGAATAAAGTTTTTGCTTTATCAATAGAAGAGCTGCAAATTGTGTGATTTGTGTGAATATTTGTTTTGTCTCCTTTGTCTTTCTAACAAATTGGTATCAAGTGAGGTTAGAGAGAGAAAGACATAACAAATTAGCAACAATCCATGTAAGAGAAAAAATATATTTTTTTCTCGTGATTAATGCTATAACACACCTTGTAAGTTGCACACAAAGAATTATAAGGCATACGAGTATCAACCAACACAGTGTTACAGGAGGAAAACTTTGACGCTTTTGCATTCATGCAGGTCGAACTTTCGTTGGAAGCGTTAGAGCTCTCCTTCATTCTTTCCACACTACTCTTCATAAAAGCAAAGATTTATATCGTGAAAAGGTTTTTCCCAAATTTTGTTGACGTTTCAAAACCAATTTGATTTGGAGAAGTAGCGGCAATTGTTGTGGACAACCTGGAGTAGCACAAGCGTTACATCATTAATGCGCTCTCCATTATCATGGAAGGTGTGATCACGCAGGCATCGAAAGAACGTTTTAAAATAGTTTCTAAAGTTTTTAAACATCAAGTGCGCACGGTGTTAAAGAGATATTGGAGAAGTTTTTAAAAGGTAATATTTAAAGGGAAGCTTTATGAAAGTATTCTTCTATAAATGTTTGACATGAAAATCGAAATTTTATTTTAAAAGGTCAATTTGTGGATCTAAAGTTATTAAGGAGATAGTTTTGGTTTGGAAAAAGAAATCCATTGTTTTGGTTTGGAAAAAGAAATCCATTTAAAAGGTTATGCTAAAAGGGTTGAAGAATTATTAAAGTGTTTTTATAATTCAAAAAAGAAAAAAAAAAGTGTTTTGGAGAGAAAGATTTGGAAATAAGTTTTTTTGTTTTTTTTTTTTTTTTTTTTTTTTAAGGCAAGGTGGTTTTATTGGAAAAATGAGTATTATGGGGCTTTGCAAAAGTCCAACGATCTATGAATTTTTTCGTGTTTTGTCAATCATGAAATTTTTTTGGTGAAGATTGTGTCTTACGAGTGGGCATATTGAAAATCATATATCTTTCAGGGGTGATATGGAAGACAACCTCATGCAATTAGCAAAGAAGCTATAAAAAAATGAATGACAATAGTCATGTGTTGCAAAGAGCAATTGAAGAAGACTAAGAAAAGGAATCGAAAAAAATAAGTAGAGATTGTTGGCGTGTTTAGAAAGGTTTAGGGCGTAATCGAGGAACTAATAAGTCTAGCAAAAGATGAAGAAGAATTTTGGTGCAAAGGGGAGTGACATGCATCAACAGGTTATGTCACAAGCAAAGAAGTCACTCGCAGATATGAGAGTAGATGAGAAAGACTCTGAGATGAAAACAAAGCTTGGAGAATCCCAGTCAAAAGTGGATGATGGATTTCAAGGCCATAAAATTTAAACCCATTATGTAAGCATGCATATGGATGAATAAGATGTAACAAAGATTGTGGAGAGAGAAGCAATAGCCTTTGTATGTGAAGCAAAGCAAGGGCATATAGATGCTCAAGGAATCCATTGAAGCGTGGATGATGTAGATGATTGTGAATCCCACTGTGATGAGACACATGTCGATGATGACTGCAAAGTTATATGTGAATTGGTGAATCTAGCCATAGTTGATGGATATGGTGAAGTTGAAATTGTCAATGAAATTAACAATGAGCACATGAATGCTCGGATATCGCACCATAGTGCGAATGAAAATTATGTTGATGATATGTGTGCTTTCTTTTTTGAAACAAATATTGATTGTGGAAATATGGTAAGTGCAATGTTTGATGAAACATTGAAGGTTGAAGCTGCCATTGTAGCAACAAGATATGAAGCAGTTAGAACTGATCACGAAGCAGTATGTCATCTAGCAAGAGTTGATGATCAAGAACATGATGAAGTGATTGAAGAGCTTTTGATGAGAATATCAACTAACAACATAACAGTGGAAGACAACCTCCATACAGTTGAAAATAAGACATTTGTAGAGAAGGAAGCTCTCACTTAAGAGAATCATATTAAAGATATTTTTAACATTGTTTTTTAATATGAAGGAGTTCAAAAAAGCATGGAAGTAGAAGTTCAAAATAAGGTTGTTACTAAATTTGATGCAGATTTGAATCTCACTAAAGAATGGATTCAGAAACCAACATAATAAATTGAAGCAAGTCTTAAAGCAACAACTGGAATAAAAGAATTGAATGAAATGGTGAATACTGATCTTGAGTGTGCAGGTTACTGAAAAAATAAATAAAAAATAGCAGTACCTAATGATGAAAGTGAAAATAATTATATGGATGTTTCTGAAGACAAAGATGAATCCATTGAAACCATTTTTCAACAATGGAGACAAGAAGATATAAGATTCTGCTATGAAGAAATGTGGTAGAAAGAAATCCAGGAATATGAAGCGTAGGAAGCAAAGAAAAGAAGACAACCTGAAGATGCAATGTTGTGGCAACGGTCCATGGTTGAACGAATATTTTAAAAGGAAGGTGTAGTAGACAAGATTAGATTGTGTTTCAGCACAATATCAAGAAAATTCAAAGAAAAATCACAAAAACAACAAGTAAAGGAATTTGGGGCCTACAACAAGAAAACACAACAGAGAATGAAGCAATTTCGAGGATTTAAATTTGGAAGAAGAGAAAAAGAAAATGCGAAGTTGTGAAAATATTGAGTCATTGTAAGCCTAGATGAGACATAAACCAACATGCATGCTTCAATGATAATTGAGTCAATTTCTACTATAAGCCTAACATGCATATTTGAGTCATGTTGATTCATGTTGAGTCATACGGTCGTAATTAAGGGGGAGTGTTAGAAATTGTATTTACTCCTGCATGTGGAGTTGGCTAAAATTAGAGAATAAGTTAATTAAGTGTTGAGTGTTGAGTCAAGTAAAGTGATGGATGAAGAGTTAAGTATAGTCCATATTTAGAGTGTGAGTTATCTGATTTAAGTGTGTGCATGTTAAGTTATTTCAGGCAAGCCGCTACTTGGAAAATGTTAAATACCATTCACCAGGTTTATTGTAAGAATCACGTTTTTGTGTGTTCAATAGAAGAGCCACAACTCGTGTGATTTGTGTGAATTTTTGTTTTCTGTCCTATGTATTTCCAACAATATAGCGTATCATAATAAACGGGAATGTTACACCATTGAAATAATAATCCTCGATATTGCATCTATACAACTAGGAGGAACTTTAAATACCATGCACCTTTTTCTTGTTGAGTCTCATGTAAACGAATGGTGTTTTGATATTCCGAATTGTAGGGCCATCATTCACGATTTGAGGTACCATACACTTAAGTGTTGTGAATTAAAAGAGTACACATTGTTGTTTGCAATAAAAAATCTAGGTTTCACAAATGCTAGTCCAGATAACATTCAGAGTATTTGTTCAAATATGGAAAGTCCAAGTTTGGGAAATATGGACATTGTGATATATGAGCAAATTTCTTTCAGTAAAAGTAATGGAAGGGTTGGATTTGAATTCAAATTTTGGATTTGAATAGTGCAAAAATAAATATTTCTCCCTCGGCCTACTACTAAAGAGATCATAAAGTTCGTTATGTTGTGTGGGAGAAATACACTAATTATTCAACAAGATTCATTGTAGATTGAAGTGGTAGAGATCTGCGGTGAAAACCCTGTTTCACGTCAAAAATACAAATATTATTATGGTTTGTGAAGCTTACTATTTATATAAAAGATCCCAGTTTATCTGCGGTATAGAATCCAGAAAAAATCATGTTTGTAATCTTCGAGGTGAGATTTCATTGACCCATGAAGATCACCTACTTGTAGAATGGCCAACGTTGGATTACGTGCACCATCGGTAAAGCGATGGGTATAGAGTGTATTGAAACAGAAGTGTCCTCAGACACATAATTCTATTAATCAGAAAAATATAATTACATGATTGATTTGTAAGAGCTTACACCCGAACTTAACAAACACTCTTGCAATGAGCTATTTATAAGCTCCATGTCCTAACTACCTCTAATTATGGATCACTTATTAAATAACAAGTGTCCATTTACATTAAATGCTATTCAAACCAACTAGCTAACTAATCTCCTAAAATAGAGCCTAAGATACGACACATTTGGAGAGTCATATCTAGTTACAACAATATGCTAATTCTAAAAGTCTCCATTAAATAATTAAACATTCTAGAATAATAATTATTAATTTAATATCTTAAATTAATA